>VTFQ01000021.1:14713114-15020614 GCA_036281575.1 Ancherythroculter nigrocauda
TTGCCAAACATAATTTTTTAGCAATAACTTCTGTCTCTGCAGATAAGGAAGACCACACAAGAGCTGTTTTTAGAAGTGACCAGCTCCACCAGTCTGCAGATCTGTAAAGATGTCATGGATGCACTAATAATAGTAAGATATCACTAGTGTTTTATTTAATTGTATTATTTATTAAAATATTTTCATTTGTTTTATTTTAAATATTTAATTTAGCATTTTTGTTTATTCACATATGAACACAGTAATGTAATAAATGGAGTGTCTATTTACACTAAGTGCAAATAGCATTCCTTGTAGGCAAATGCTTTACACGAACTTCGCCAACCAATGTCTAGTAGGGCCACTCAAGTTTTTAAAAAAAAACGCATGCAGAATTTAGTGTCTTCAGTGGTGCAGCAGTAGGAAGTAAGGCTCAAAGACTCGACTTTTAACGCAACCAACGCGGGTTCGAATCCACCTTTTTTCCGAGCTCGCATTTATTTTCAATAAAAAATGAAAATAATGTTCTAAAAGTGGAAATAAACTGTGAACGAGTGTTTAATAATATTAAAAGTGTTTATTGGGTAGGGTAAAGGCTGATTTATACTTCAGCGTCGGACCTACACCGGAGCCTCTGCGCCGTAGGCTATGCGTCTGTCTGTCTTCTCGTTGTCCGCGTCGACGTGCATGCAGACCACTAGGAGGCAGTGTCCGCGGTCATGTTGAGTATCAAAACAAAGCCGAAGAAGAAGCAGCTCGTCATGTACATTGTCAGAGAAGCTTACAAACAGAAACGGCAGAGAAGCGGCAAATAGATAATGACTTTTGTTGCAGTTGACTGTATGTGTCCTCTGAAACAGAGTGTTTTTCATTCATAGTGAAGTTGAAAGTGCTCGCTCTTCTCCGAGTGCTCCGCGCCAGTTTTTTGACCCGAGGGAGGGGTTCTAGCAGACCAATCAGAGCGCTTGCGGTCCGCGTAGAATTGACACGTTGTTCCATTTTTGAAGAGGTGCACGTCAGGCTACGTCGTATGCTACGCGTGCTACGCACAGCCTACGCCGTACACTCGACGCAGAAGTATAAATCAGCCTTTAGGGTTAGGGGAAGTTGTAGAGAGGGTTTTTATTCTCCCAATAAGGCAGTATCCATTTAATAATTTTAATAAATATAATCATTTACACTCTTTGATATTATTGCATCCTGTTAATGTACAAAATACTGAGGTGCAAATAGTATCTGCCAATATAAAGTATAGATGGCCTAATTACTTTATACTCTTATTGCAAAGAACTGATAGTTTTACATTGTGTAAATAGCATCTCTTGCAAAAAAAAAAATGCTATTTTCACTACATGTAAATAGCATCTAATTGCCATTTGCACTTAGTGCAAATAGCCGCTGCCTAATATAAATTTGCAAAATAAGCCAAGATATTCACAAAAAAGGTTAATTAAATTAATGCTTTATCAATATCAGTCCAGCAGTGTCTGTTCTAGTACTAGTTTTTTTGTTTGTTTTTTTTACTTTCATATTGATTTATACTAGTATTTCTATGCTGTAAATAATGTACAATATTTTATATGAACTATCTGACATGTTGTACAGTAGGGGCACTGATTTGAGTCTGCCCTAGCGCTGTTATTGTATTTGACTGCACAGCTTTTGAATGCTGATACCCTTGTGGAAGAAATGAGCTCATCTTTCTGCAGTCACACACACTTGGTGTACAGTGTCTCGGGGGCATTGCACCATCACAAAATGCAATTCCAGAGCCCCTGACTGCTGCTGATATTATTAGTCAAGTTGTCCTTTTAATTTAATTAATGTTCCTACATTGTAGCATTTTTGTTTTAATTTTCCAATTTTTGCAATTTAAAAAAGTACTGTACCTGACATAATGGAAAACCGTGAAACGTGACATGGAAGATAAAACCAAGCATTTGGTTTAGATTGCAACAATGAGATTTCCTCCATGATACAAATGACCTGTCCCACTTTCGCACATTCTTTTTTTAACGACAGCTCAAATAACTACTGAATATTTTACTATAAGATAACATAAGACTCTCTGAATTATCACACTTTCAGTGACATTGAATCAGTTATCATCTGGGTCAGTGCATTCAAATGACTTTCATCAGCAATTGTGCTGTTACTGAGTACCAAGAGAATCTGCTCCTGCTGTTTAAATGCATATGGTTTCACATAGTTTTTCTCCTCTAAAGGCACTTCACACTAAACAAGCATTTTCCTTTAAGCATTCATTGCAGCCTTTTTGCAATGGAAAACGGCATTTTTTTTCTCTGACTATTCTTGTTTATATTTCAGAAAATGGCAGAGCTTAACAAATTAGCCTTTGAATTCAAGGACGACGTGGGCTCGGATGAAGAGGCAGATGTGATTTCAGATGGTCCCGCAGCGAACCCGGCCTCCTCTGAGCTGACTGTACTACAAGTGAAGGTTGTGGATGAAGAAGGAAACCTTAAAGTGGTCTACCCATCAAAAACTGACCTGATGTCCGACGTCAGCAATCTATCAGTCATCCGATAACAAAATTCAGCTGTTTTTTCATTGTAATTTTGCAATGCATTTAACCCACTTTCCATAAAATTCTGTCTCCAATCCAATTAAAACAGCTATTAAAACATTAATTTAAATATTGTATGTAGTGGTTTTCATTTACTCCCTAAGGTGTCTATTCAAAAAAAAAAAAAAAAAAATCAAGCTTTTGTGTTTATGGAACACAGATTTATACTTCTAAATATAATTTAATATGAATTATTTACTTTGTCCTTGTCAATTAAATAAACTTCAAATTTTTTGTAAATTCCCCTTGTTTTTACTAATTTCCCCATTGGGTGAGCTATAGAATTATACAGTGAAATCTTATATCATGTTCTTATATCATGCACTTGAGCAAGGTTTTAACCTCAAGTTGACTGTGAGGAACTTTAGTCCTTCTAGATGGAAAACAACTACATCAATATCAAAACTCGTAGTTTAAGCTCCTAACTAAAGTTTGCATTAACCACTTTAAAAATGCACATTTTCAAACATTTTTAGTGAACACTTAACATTGTTTGCATCCTGTGTATGTACCCGTGGAGCACGTGAATGCTCCGGGTTTGGTTACAGATCAGATGACTGGTGGACTCAGGAAATGTAAAGAGGAGGAGAGTAAGTCCGAGCTGTCTATAAGAGATGCAGGTAGGACTCTGTCTCTCAGGACAGTCCATCATGGCACATGACATTGACAGCAGACTATTTTGCTAAGGTCTTATTAAAAAGTTATGAAAATGACCCAGAGTGACCAGAGAAATGACAATTGGGACCGCAGGACAAGATGGAAGAGTGGATCTAACAAAACTCATAATGGCATCCAAGAGAATTTCCATAAGCTTGAGACTTTTAAGACCTCCAGCCCATCGGTGCCCATTTGTCTCGAGTTGATTGGAACGAAGGGATCCTATCATTTATCATCAGAGGGGAAATTGGCCGGCAATGGTACAGATCAAACCTGCAAAACTCAGAAGATTTTAATGCCGAAGGGGAACGATGGCAGGACTTTGGCAAAGAGTAGCTCGCTGCCTCCAATTTACAGCCCAAGAATATCTACCATATCCATGTCTAGTGCAAAAACCTGTGTGCCAAGCTGGAGGGTAGGATGTCAGGAGAAGAAAGCCAATATCTTGTCCACCAGCGTAAAGATGGACAAGGCATTGTTTAGCAGACAAAAGCAGGGATGTCAGCTGACTGCAACCACCCAGTTGATCTGCAGCGGGCTGGCTGTCTTTAATGAGAGAGTGTTGGTTCAGAACCAAGAACTGAGACAGGACAGCTCAAAGATTTCTGATCCATCAGCAGGGCAGCTACACAATGGATCTCTGGGTGTAGAGCCCAGCAACGTCAGTGCCAATGACAGAGAAGCGATGAAAGAAAGGATAAGGGACACAGCGAGTGTATCTAAGGGCAGACCTGTGCAGACGCGCTCTGATTCGGCTATTGAGATGGAAAATGAGGAGGACGTGAATGAAATGATAGACAATCAGGAGGACGAGTATTATACTAACCAAAGGATCACAGCGTGGATCGTCAAAGTAAATGCAAGCTTGTTTTCTCCATTAAAAGATGAGATTATTGATCAAACACTAGAAGAGCAGGATGTGGATACTATTAAAATCATCTATGACCAGGAATGATGTCTAATGGAATGTTAATTGTTAACAGTGTAATAATATTCAATTTGCTAACATTAGTTAATGCATTAGGTGTCTTGTTCATTCTTAAAACAGTAACTTCAACGTAAAAAGTTGTCTTAGTATACTGTTCAAAAAGGCTGGGGGCAGTAAGATATTTTTGATCAAAATACAGAAAATGGTAATATTGTGAAAAATTATTACAGTAAAAAAAAAAAAAAAAAGTATATATATATATGTCATTTATGTCATTCGTTCCTGTGACGGCAAAGCTGAACTTTCAGCATCATTACTCCAGTCGTCAGAAATCATTCTAGTATGCTGATTTGGTGCTTAAGAAACAATTGATATTATTATCAGTGTTAAAAACAGTTGTGCTGCTTAATATTTTTGTGGAAACCATGATACATTTTTGGCTTTTTTATGAATAGAAAGTTAAAAAGAACCACAATCAATTCAGTGTATACTTGCTGAAAGTATTAATTTCTTTTAAAAATTCTTACTGGCCCTTAATTTTTGAATGGTAGTGTAGAAATTAATATTGCCCTAGATTAATAAATGCTGGTGTGAAAGTGTTGTTCACTTTAGTTTATAATAACTAATGCATTAACTATGTTAACCAATTTAACCTAATTTTAAAGTGTTTACTGTTCTTTTTTGTAACTTTATGATTTTTTAGTATTGCCATAATAGCAAACTGTATGTATTGTGACTTCTATAATGTTTTTTGAATATGAAATGGTGAGATCACTGACATTTAAAAATAAAATAAAATAAAATCTGGTCTGTTTTTGACTGAAGATTTTTATTTGTTTATTTGTTACATTTAATTGGTTAAGATATTGAGTTAAAATAAATTTAATGTATATGTCTGAGTTGCAGAGTAGCCCTTTTAAACAAAAAAAAACAAAAAAAATGATGAATGTTGGTACTATGATAAACAGCAATAAACCAAATGTTTTCTTGATGGACATAATTCATATTGCAGCCATAATTCAAATAGCAGCCAGTTTTTTTTTTTTTTTTTTTTTTTTTTTCAATATCCAGTTCCTTCAAGATATGTGGAGTGTCCTCATCAGCCTCTGTGAATGTAGTATCCTGTGATGTATCCAATTATGTATGTAACTACCACCACGGTCAAACACACTGCCACTTTCAGCCCAATACCCAGCCGTCCAGTGCACAGACTGTTATAGAGTCTGTATGGGCACAGTTGTGATTGACATGAGTTATCTTACTAACAACTTGAAGCTATGCTTTATTTTTCAGTTCTCTGAACACTAGATTCATATAGAGCAGATTCTCACCAAGTCAGTCTGGACTGTGATTGCGGTACTCGCATGTTTATGATGTCTTCACTCCAGCGGTTGTACTGAACACTGGCCTCATTGGACTCCATTTCCCTCCAGCTTTCTGCTCCTCAAAGTCAGCAACAAAGAAAGCAAAAAGAAAAAGTTACAAGCAAGCTATTTAAACAAAAGCTTATCCTTCAACTTTTAGACATAAATCACTTTAGGAAAGTGATTTTGCAGAGCTTAATAACAGACAAAGCTTCAGGTAATCGGCTTGGCTGTGTTTTGGAAAGTAATGCATCTAGTCTAGTTATCCATGAAAAAGAAGAGTAAATGAATAATATGAAGTATGTTATGTTAGTGACTGAGGTCTATTGTACATATAATATGTCTATATTTTGTATTCATATTCAATGTATTGATCGAATACATTGTAGGTGATTATGAACTCTGACTCTGGCATTACTGCCAACTTACTTACCTACTGCATACTATACGATACAATATTTAATAATCATAATAATAATCATACTAGTATATTGCTTTGATTCACAAAAAAAGCTGAGTATGATAATAAAAAAAAAAACTCAAAATCACTCCCCTGCTCAATTCCGTATTAGGTTTAAGTGTGCTTTGTCACGTTCATCCACTCCGGTGGGTGGCAGCACAAGCACTTAAGTCATATAGCGCTACTGTTCTACTGCAGGTTCAGAAGAAAATTGTAAACATCCTTCAAGAATCAAACATTCAGGAGATACAGCGTTGTTTTATTAAATGTATGTTTATTTAATGTTTATTTGCGGATGACATACATTTTAATAATAGCACTGAATGTACTGCAGTAAGGTTTTTCGTAGAGGGCGCTTTTACATTTATTACTGAATACAAAACTACCACACGTAAACTGCAGCAGCCACTCCTGATCGCTGATATGTGAGAATAGCATCAGTTCATTAAAGGTTGTTGCATCTATTTTTGGCTATTTCACTATGGCCACTCTGACGAGGCAGGACCTTAATTTTGGCCAAGGTAAATTGCAGTTCATTTGTAAATTTACTGCACGGTACAGCTTTCAAATTTCGACTTTGTGAGTATTCAGATTATATTGGTCATTTACAGTTGTTGCTGACATTCTGTGTGAGTTTTTGGAAGTCGCCATTCACCTCATCCTCTATGTCAGAGAAGTTTATCCATCTGGTATCTTTCAGAAAAGGAAGAAGTACAACGTACCCGTGCAGGTAATGTTCTCAAGATTGATGATAGCTCTGTATTGCATTTGTAAGTCAAAGCTTTTTGGAAATCTTATAGCATGATTCAGCACAAGAGAGCACTGCTTTGGTTATTCAGCATGCAATAGGAAAAGAGAAATGGAGAAAAATATAGTGTTGACGTCCTTGTACTTAAGAGCCCAAAAGTAGTGCTGAATGGAAGTGATGATTTGTCCACTTGTTTTTAATTTGACAGATGTCATGCCATCCTGAGTTAAATCAGTACATTCAAGACACGCTCCATTGTGTCAAGCCACTGATTGAGAAGGTGAGTTTTTTTAATTTCATCATTTGATTAATGTACATATTTTAAAGAAAAACAGGTTAATCAATATAATTTCAAACTATTCCATCTATACAAAACATAAGTGAGTGGATAAGACATGTTTGATGTTGTTTGTGCAGAATGAGGCTGAGAAGGTTGTAGTGGTGATCATGGATAAAGAGCACCATCCAGTGGAGAGATTTGTGTTTGAGATCTCACAGCCTCCACTGCTGTCCATCAGGTGAGTGACATTGGGTTTAGTATTTTTTTAAAACAAACATTGTGTATTCATATGTGTATGCTGGGTTTTTCTTTCTCAGCTCAGAGACTCTGCTGTCCCATGTGGAGCAGCTGCTGAGAGCAGTGATCCTAAAAATCAGCGTGTGTGACGCTGTTCTAGACAACAATCCTCCAGGTAGGTGCTCAGCCTTCGCCACAAACCAAGCTACCCATATAATGACCTTACACTTATTAAATAAAGTTTTAATAGATTTACATTTAAATTGTGATTTTTCTCTCTCTCTCTGCAGGATGTACATTCACAGTGCTGGTACACACCAGGGAAGCTGCCGCAAGAAACATGGAGAAAGTTCAGGTCATCAAGGTGTGTTAAAACAGTTGTATGTTTTCAGCCCTTTAAGTGTTTTTTTTTCTTTTTCTTTTGCTCACTTTGTTTACTGAATATCTAAGTGAACCTTGTCAGAGAGCAAAAAAAAAAACAGTATTTTTCTCAAAAAGACGCTCTACATGGAAGCTTGTTTCTGCCATAGAATAAAAATAAAAATTGTGACTTTTTATCTCACAGTTCAAACTTTATAACTCTTATTTGCGAGTTTATATCTTACAATTCTGAGGGGGACAAAATCTGAATTGTGAAATATAAACTCGCAATTGCAAGGAAAAAAGTTAAAATTTTGAGGTAATTTTTTTTTTTATTATTCTGCCATGAAATAAAAATGAAAAAGGTAATTACAAATTTATCTCACAATTCAATTACGAGTTTATATCTTGCAATTTTGACTTTTTCTTTTCAGAATTGTAAGATATAATTTGGGAATTGTGTGGAAAAATGTCTCAAATTACCCTTTTTTTTAATTTTTGTTTCATGGTGGAAACAAGCCTGATGTGAAGTCTTACGTGATTCTTTCTGTTTTCACACTTCCTATAGCTAGATAATATACACTGACTTACACTAGGATTTAATTTATTTTGTTCCATTTGCTCTTTTACCTTAAAGGGATAGTTCACCTGAAAAAATGAATTATTCCAAGATTTACTCTCCCTCAAGCCATTCTTTCAGATGAACACAATCAGAGATACTTTCAAAAATATCCTTAGTCCTCCAAGGTTTATAATGGTTGTGAATGGTACCCCAAATTCTAAAGACAAAAATGAATCCATACTACTCCAGAGGTTAATAAAGGCCTTCTAAAGCGAATCGATACATTTGTGTAAGACAAGTATCCTTATTTAAAACTTGAGAAAGTAAAATAACGAGCTTCCGGCGCGACAGCCATATGCAGCCATATGCGACAGCCATATGATGTACGTCCAAAAGCGTTAACTTCCATGACGTAGTACACAATGACATGACGTACTACGCATTGTACGTCATGGCGTAGTGTAGAACGTCATGTCATTGTGTACTATGTTGCGGAAGTTACCGCTTTTTCGATGTACCTTGAATATGTATGTCTGTCTACTATAAACCTTGGAGGACTAAGGATATTTTTAAATATATCTCAGATTATGTTCGTCTGAAAGAAGATAGTCATATACACCTCCATATACCTAGGATGGCTGGAGGGTGAGTAAATCATGGAATAATTGTAATTTTTGGGTGAACTATCCATTTGATGGCATAGTTCACCAAAAACCTGCCATCATTTACTCACTGTTGTTAACTATTTGGTTGCCAACTTTCTTCAAAATATTTATTTTGTGTTCTGCAGAACAAAGAATTAAATACAGTAAATGATGACAATTTTTCATTTTGGGTGAACAATCACTTTAAAACTAATATCTGCACATTGTTGTTTTTTCTGTTTGTGTATATTTTACAGGATTTTCCATGGATTGTAGCAGATGAGCAGGAAGTTCACATGGAAGAGGCAAAACTCATTCCTCTAAAAACAATGACTTCTGATATTCTCAAGGTGAGACATTCACAACTACAGACAGTCTGATTTCATTGCTTCCACTGAAGCACAAAATGCATTATGAGTGAAAGAGGAACAAATTAAATATTGAGACATCTTGACATTCATGCTAATTTTTTCACCCACATTGTTGTGTTGATAGTATTATTAGTAATGGAAAAAAATAAAAGCATTTTAAAGCATTTTCTCTAATTGTTTTCTTACTTCCTGTAAACAGATGCAGCTCTATGTGGAAGAAAAAACACAGAAAACCTGAAGCTCTGTTAGTGGAGCACATGAAAGCAGCTGCAAGGGGTGTTAACTACAGAAAACAGGAAGTGTTTTTTTTTTTTTCTCTCCACACGTTGATAACATCCATATCATGTTTTGGTAACAAAGGAAGTATATTGAGCTGGACTGTGTATCTTAAGTAAGTAGAATTAATGTTTTATCAGTATATCTGTATCTTTTGCCTGTTTCATTTTTTTTCTTAAGATCTGTCATGTGCTGAAATTGTCCTGTTTTATTTTTTAATACAATTTTGTCATCTTTCACTGCTCCTCATACCTCTGTCATGACTCCAGATAAATATGTGGTTTGGAGCACACTACTATTCACACAGCCTTAGTACTCTATTCTGATTTATTGCTTGAATACATTTTTTTTTTCTGTTTGGCTGTTAACATTATTTTTTTTAAATGTGGCCAATATCAGATTTGAGTGTGAACAGGTCATACAGAAGTAAACATGGAGGCCACTGCAGTCAGTGTTTACGTGGTCATTTATATGTCATGACTCCAGTTACATGTGTGGTGTGGAGCACTATTGGGAGCTGGGGTGCGTTTCCCATACAACGACATAACTCGCTGATGCACTACCATAGTATGATGCATTGTTGAACAAATCAACTAGCTAGTCACAACTGTTTCCCGAATTGTATTGTCGCAAGCCATGTTGGTAAATGATATCATGCAGGTGGTGGAGTAATAACTTCTTTAATTTTCTGAATCTGTTTGAGGTCGAATTATTGCTAGATTTTTTTTTTTTTTTTATTTGCTATAAATTACGGACAATTCTCTATTTTCTTAGTTATTTTGCTTTATTCCAGATTCAATCATAGGCTCGTTCTTATGTACCAGAGTACGTACGCACCTGCGCACTCTCTTGAAAAAACTAAAATATGTAAATGACGTTTCTATATATTTGAAATAAGATAAATATACATTGTACTTGATGTCAGTTTGCTTATTTTCTTCAAGATAACGATTTATTAAGCAGTCATTCCAACCACACAAGTTTGCGATGCAGTTTGCAAATGTTCGTTTGAACGACGGTTTAAGGAAACACCAAATCGTTGAACTATGTTAATAACGACGGAACTTGCGATGTTAGTTGGCTAACAATGCTTTTGGGAAATGCACCCCTGGACGATTAATTGAAAAGTAATTAATACCAAAATTCAGAACCTCTAACCTACATAATTTTCCATTGTCGGTTATTTCCTTTTTTAATCCTGTAATATATTCCCCTTAAAACATACTACCGCGTGTGTAGTCACGTGACTCCGCCTCATCCAGTCAGCAGCATAGAAGCAACACGGAGGCGAACTCAAAAGCAGAGTCGACACACACAGACAGCGCGTGAGCGGCAAACCCCAACTGAGATTTGTGATTTGTCACTAAAGTAACTTAGAAACTCAAAAGTTATAGCATATTTTTTTCTACTTTTGAAGTAGCTACCTACAACCCACAGCTTCACAATTAATAGAGTGATGGTATGACTAATTCTCACACACAATCTCTCTCATTAATGCATTCACTTAAATGTACTGGTACTGTGCTAATTTATCTGATTTACAATGAGCAGAAATTATAAGAAATGTTATGGACCATAGATAACAGCTCACTTTCAGCAGTTATTTTATGTCAGAGTACTCTTTCATTAGGAAAGATTATCCCACCTTTAATAGTCAAGCATATTTACAGTATGATTGTCAGTGAACTATGAGGGCAAAAAATCAAAGCAAATATGGTCATATGGTCCAGCCCTAATTCATAATGCAGGCCTTAGTTTTTAATTCTGGTGTATTGCTTAGATCCATTTGGCTGTTAACACTATTTTTTTTAAATGTGGCCAATATCAGATTCACGTGTGAACAGGTCACGATGGAAGTAAACATGGAGGCCACTGAAGTCAGCATTTACGTGGTCATTTAGAAGGTGATGTGCCATGGAAACAAGCAATTTTGTGCACAGGTGATAAGGCTCTATTTACGCTTTTTAACCACTCAATAACGCACATTCCACAAACAGTCCTACTGTAGAAGTATATACTACAAACATTGCAGTCCTACTGTAAGCTTACTAGCAATATGACACCAAAAATAGAGCATTTATTCTCAAGACAAATGTGCTAATCCTCAAGAAACTGTGTGCAGCGTAAACTGTAACTGACCGTCATGAATGCCAGGCACTGACGTCACTGCCATTACACAATAGGCTGAGGTGCCCCATGTGATTCAATAATAAGACAATCTCTGATCTCATGCTTTTAAAGTTTGCTATTGCTAGCATCTCCGAAATTGCCTACCCTACCTTTAAGACTGCATTATTTTATTTGACAGGAACACCTACTAGGTTTTATTTATATCTGGGGGAAAAAAGTCATATATATTTATGTACAATAAAAATAGCAAAATCTGTGTTCAGTAAAGTCATACACACTTGTGATGACAAAGGTAAGTAAATGTTAAGGGAATTTTATATTACGGGTGAACTATTCATTTAACAGTCTGTACGTTGGCTAGTTTTAACAGCTGTGCCCATTTCAGGTTATATGGAGAGTTAAGTTAGGAAGCCATGGGCTGTTTGGGACCTCCCAACCCCGTTTTTGAGATCCCTCCCACCCTAATTTGACTATCTCCAGGCTGCAGGCGTATACTTCTCCATCTCAAATCACAAACACAAAATAGAGTGGTGCAGGTATACATCTTTTTTGTGAATGTGTTTGTGTTAAAGCTTTGTGGAATGAGATATGTACCCAAGGACCTAAACAAATGTCAGAATATGTATGAATACTGTTTTAATATTTTTCTTTATCACAACTCAAATTCTTGTATCCATTACATTGTTAATCCTTTAAAAAATTTTATACACAAATTCAAAGTTTTGGGTAAGAAGAACCCACTACTGCCAATTTTGCTCATAGACATAGAATATATATATATATATATATATATATATATATATATATATATATATATATATATATATAAAATGATAAGGATTTATGCTGTCCAAAACCACACTTTGCCAGGGGTGTTTCCTATATATATATATATATATATATATATATATATATATATAAATCCTTATAATTTTTTGGTGCAAATACATTAACTTGACATCATTGAAGACCAGCAATAATAATTTTCATTTTGATTACATAATAATGGCAATATATACATGTCAAAGTCAGACATGCCCCTTTGCCAGCTGTGATGCCTGGTTACTGGTTTAAACTTGGCCCAGGTTTGTAAAAGATTTTTGGGTCAGCACACCTTAATAGCTTTAACAGTTGATTGCCAATTAAGTTTAGAATACAATGAACCAATTAGAACCCAGTTTACCGTATGTCAGATAGCTGCTAATGGTAGATATTTTGAGGAATCGAAAATTTAAGTTTTTTCTATGTATAAACTGTTTATGTAATAAAATATGTTTTCGTAGTTTGTGTTGTCCCTTATCAGAGCAAAATTATCACAAATTAAAAAGGATTCATGCCAATATTATCCAAAACCCCACTTTTCTAGGGCGTTTCTAAACTTTTGGGGGGCAAGGGTTCTTTAAATAAATCCTGCTGTAATGTGTTCACGCTTCCTATTGGTTGCGCTGGTGGCGCTATAGCCCACCGAGTTCGAACAATCTGCAGCAGAGCTAGAGAGAACTGCTGTGGGTGAGTCGTTTCTGCTGCAACTCCGTATTAAAAGTTAAAAATATAAGTTTCATGTTGAATGTTAGACGATGTATGAAGGGGATTGCACATATTGAACGCTAGTTGACTTATAGAGTGTGTTTTCTGTTCATATTTTTGTGTATTTGATAGTTTTATTTCCGTTTTTAATGAACCGAATCTTTCCACAGGGTTCCTACGCGGTTTGGAAAAGTATGGAAAAGTATGGAATTTGATTTTAGTAATTTCCAGGTCTGGAAAAGTATGGAAAAAAGAAATCAGAGTATGGAAAAATATTTGTGTTTCCAGACTATTGTCTCTATTCAGTTTTCTAATTTATCATACCTGCAAACTAGTCACTTTACAATGAAATTAGCCCTTTTGAATCAAAATACATCATTTATATGAATCGTGTAGATCCGAAGAGGTTTTTTCGGGGTGAGTGTGTGTGTCTCAGGATTCTCACAAGAATCGAAAATGGGCTACTTTCCTATAGACTGGAGTATTTCTTGGCGCTCTGTGGCGTGATGGATCGATATAGCTCTCGTGAACCGACCACCTCATCCGCTTTACTAGTTACAACACAAAATAAACATAAATGAACATCCGAAGGTATGAAGATACAGTACAACTTACCGAAATCCGTATCATGTCACATGCAATCAATCAATCAATCAGTGTTTCAACCGCAGAAAGGCGTCAATAAAACAGCTTGTAAAAATGTCACATTTAGCCTACCTCAGAAAACCCGTTCAATGTCCTAAAACTAATGTCAGCTACAAAAATGAACTTCGAGAGGAGCATTTTGCTAAATATATGCACTATAGACCATTGCATATTCATTGTATTTGTACTTAACATGTGCCTCAATATTGAATGTATAAATCTGTTCCATGACAGCCACCATTTAAATGTTTAGGCCTACATAAAAAAAAAGAGTAGAAAAATAATAGTCATTAAAAATGTATATAAACTTACTTATATGTAATTTAGCCTATATGTAAGTAGCTTGCAAATCAATTTTAACCTAATATTATAATGATTGTATAATCTTTATCCTTGTGTATATATTTATTTACAGCATTAGTTGAGAGAGATTTCTTTTTTCTTTGAGGAAATTTGCCATGTTCTGTACCTGATAGGCCCCAAATTAATCAATACTGAATCAAAGGTAATCAAATCAAATCACATTTAATTGTGAAATTTGTGCTCAGCCCTACTGCCAATACTTTATTATTATTTATTTTAATTTTTATTTTAACTTGAAGCAAATGTTGTTTTTTCCATTTATGTTCTTGTCAGAGTGCACCAGAATGCTTCGTTTACATGTTAAAATCATAAAAATCTTCTCCTGGGGGAGGATGCCCCCAGACCCCCCTATGACAACTTGCTTCCTACACATCACCTTTTACACCTCTTTTGAATTTGAAGATGTTTATAAACTTATGATTTTAGAAAATATTACGGAAACTTATACTGCGCTTGTGTAGGCTACTCGTACTCATAGGCTACTCTATAGAAATGCTTTGATACCGACAACAAAACAACCACAGGAGAATGGATAAATCAGAGAAGGATGTCTATGAAGTGATTGTGTCAAATTATTAAAATGTTAAACAAATTAAATATTTAGGCCTATGTAGCGAGTTGTATGGTCGGAAATGGAAACAAACGAAGTCACTACGCCACCCTGTTAAACAGGGAATATATTAGTACTTGTAGATTAATCCCCAACAAAAGTCACACAGGTATGTGGTTTTAAGAAGAGCAGGGCCTAGACGTGAATACTAAATACCAAACTTTATTTCAAACTTTAAATCAAACACTAATTTAAAAATCACTGAAAGACTGTAAGATCCCTAACATGAAGCAGAGAAAACATAGAATAGGAGACTGAGGCTTACCAGTGGCAGAAAATCGTTTGGAAGAAGGTCTGGAAATTTGAGTATGGAAAAGTATGGAATTTTGAAATGGAAAATGTTTAGGAACCCTGTTTCCATGTGCGTCATTCCATGTGCTCCCGAACTAGTGAAATGTCTCATATAGACGGAGCTGAAGCTACTGTACTCATTACTCTCTCTTTCTTCTACTGCTCTGTGCAGGTAATTGTTTTTGTATTTAAGAATTTACTATTTTGTAGAACGTTGTTTTACAAAAATTATTATATTATAATAGCATATTACTATCTGATATTGAAAACTACTATACGATCACAAAGCATTAAATCTAAGAAGCCAAATTGTTTGTTGTTATATTGGTAGCAGCAGAGCTAGAGAACTGCTGTGGTGAAATGTCTCGTATAGACGGAGCTGAAGCTACTGTACTCACTACTCTCTATTTCTTCTACTGCTCTGTGCAGGATAAATAAATACTGAGATCATCCACATTCTGAGTTATTCGTGTTAATGAAGGGTGAGACAAGACGGGCCAGAGAAAAACCAAAGGGTCATATATATATATATATATATATATATATATATAATAGAGAGAGAGAGCGCGAGAGAATATATATATTCCTTGCTATGTTTTGATTTTGATGTGCATAAAAAAAGACAAAAATACTTTAAAAACATGCCTTTGAAAAATATTACTGTTGAGACAAAACAATCAATGGCAGTGACATATTTCAAGAAATATCAGTGCAAGTTGCTTTCAGTTGCAAGCTCACTTTTCTCGCATAAATGCAGCGTGAGTGGTTTGTAATAACTTACTTTTATACCGTTTTTGCGATAAATGCCTGTACCTACTTTTTATTGTTGAGTAGTAGTTAGGTTTAGGGTAGGGGTGCGTTTAGTTAAGTTCTTTTCATTAGCTGCGCAAAAAATCTAATATGTTTTTATGTCACACAAACAACTTTGCTGGCATTCATTTGTGGATCGCTGTGTGCATATGTGTATCGCTTCTTATGCATTTGTGAATTTTGAAACATGTCTAGCGCGCACGCACCCCGTCATAAAGTGCGTATGAATAGTGTGTGAAATAGTAGCCTATGGATGCTTCTCAATTCTTATTTGTGCATCCTCGTTTCCTCTCCTTGCTTCCTTTCCTCGCGTCTTAGCCATAGACAGTAAAAGGTCTTAGCGCCACCTCTTCAGGATGCGAGGGAAGGACGCAAGGAAAAGATGTGAGGACGTAGGAATTGAATCAAGTGAAATGATATATCCTCACTCCCCTTCAGGGACCTATCCATATGGTAATAAATTGGTTATTTTAAAAAATTATAATAAATATTAATAAAGCAAGATGCCCCATTGAAATATATGAGGTATAATGTTTATTTAAACTGTAAAAGTAAAGCATACATTCAGGGGCGCAGGAGACATTTTCAAAGTGAGGGGGACCAAACTGACCGCAAAAGGCACTTTCACTTTCACGATCAAAGTGCCCATGAGCGCGGAAAGACCACGGGAAAGACGCGTTCGGCGCATGCATGCATATGTGCACCGCCCGTTGTCATAACAACAAGAAATTGCAGTCCACAACTTTTTTTGTGTTAAAAATTTACAAAAATTATATAATGAGAATATACAACATGAATCCATTTTCCAAACCATGTTTTTGTGTTACCCTGAATCATTATGGTACACTTATAATAAGTGTTTATATTCGGACTATTTCAGACGGGACTGGTAGGACTCGCCGCAGAGTATCACAGTAACTGCGTGACTCGCCATAGACATACACAGAGAAAAGTAGCTCCGGCTACAATGTTCTTCTGCAAGGCGCGTGCAGTTCTGTTTATTAACTGCTAGAGTGCCAAAAATCGCAACAAAGGCAACTGGTCAGTTTATATGGCACTCGATACATCTCCTTGTAGTCACTGGAGTGTGCACTCCAGTTGACAACACCTATTGTAAGAGATAGATTTAAAGTAATAAAAAGTTCTGAGCAAGCTTAAAATGCAGCTTAATCTTAATGTGTAGAACTGTCCACTGGTAAAAAAAAATATATAAAAATATTAAAATGAAATAGCTTGCAGTCAAGCCAGGCAAAATGAGCCTCTTTTCTGAGTGATGCCTCACAAACAACATTATGGAAAAGCCAGCACGTCAGAGACAGTCTGAAGAAAGCCACATCTCCATCTTCTTTGACCACATTCATGAGGATATGTCTCAGGATCTCAGGTGGCATCTGCTGGAAAACAAAATAGTTTGATATTATTCAATATTAAAATACTAGTCAAATAATAGCATACATTTAACATGTTAAAGATAAAAGAATTTGGAATAGGGATAACTCCCACCTTACTTATGTAATCAGCTTCCATTTCAAATTCTCCTAAAGAAAGAAAGAAAGAAAAATTATATTCACACCAATACATCATTCATGAAATATTTATGGAAGATGGATCTTGAACATTTTATCAACAGTTGTCAGATCAGTTGTTGCAAAACTATTTTTTAGTTAAGGTTATACCTGTCTCCATTTCTTTGCACCTTTTTCTGAGTAGCTTTCTTTCAGCATCTGATCTGAAATTATATATATTAAAAAAGAAGAAGAAGTGAACTACAGTTTGCCTAGAAAGCATTTACTCAACACAGGAAAGAAAAATCACCATAAAACACCAAATACTGTGCAAATTAACATTATTAAAGAGAGGATAAAAAACCCCTGCTACTTCTACTCCTCTATCACCTACTACTAATAAATATGTTTTATTTATTGGGAGTACTTGAAAATAGGCTTACTTCACAGGATAATTTGTTAGCAGGAGCAAGCACCACCATCTCCTTACTGCAGCCATGTCAGACTGGAAAATATGCTTAATGTAAATCACATTCACCCTTTAACAATAAACTTTTCCCCAAATTATTAATTTTGATAGCTCACCTCAGCAAAATCAAAGACACCTCCCATTACAACACAGAGTGCGTACAGCAGCATTAATAGCAAGTTACATCAAAACAGACATAAACAACAGTAATGAACTTTAATTAAATGGTTTTGTTTGATTGTATCAATATCTTCAGTTTGTTGGATATTGATTTTGCTCATAAACTAAAAAAAAATCACAATGAAAGAGAGCAATCTGACAAAGCTATCAAGGAAAATAAACATTACTTATTGTTAACAAATAATTCTTCCTACCATCAACACAAACACTCCACAGTTATTTGAACAATTCTGCCTTGGAGCACCCTGTTGAGTTAAATTGAAATAAACATGAAAGAATTATTCAAAAATAAACAAAGGGGTTGAATATCTAAAATGGAATTTAGTGATGGCAACAAGAAAACTGCTTACGTTGAGATCATCACGTCCATACTCTTTCCACGGCCCAGGATGTAGTTGCTGTGCAAGTACTCTACAAAGCATTAAACAACAACAATTAAGCACTAAAAATAAAATAACAAAAACAAACAAAATGGGGTGGAACAACCCCAAACAAATTCATGGCTCATTTAAACAATTTTATCCTTGAACTATAAAAAATAATTCCAGCAATTAGGTAGATTTAAATAGTTTAAGAATCAATGAAAAATGAGCCATAAAATAAAATGCATGCAAAAGGACGTATGGCACAAAACAGAACTACCATAATCCTGAACTTCTTTTGAACTCTTAATATTTTATTTTCTGAAAAAAAAAAAACCTGTAGGGATCAATGTAACGACAATCGCTGAAGTCAGTGCCGTGCAGTGAATCAAGCAAATACATCTCTCTGCTTTTTGGTTTCATGATCTGTAAAACTGGTTCTATTAGATGATTCTTGGAAGATACAACTGTTAGTTATGTCAAAATATCTTTTACTGTTACTTGCATTAAGGAGAACTGATAATTTAAACACAATAGACTTACACATATCATCCAATGGTTTGATGCCCAGGAAGGCAGTAAGATGAAGTAATATCAATCAATATTAATAATATTAATCAATTTATGGATGAAATATGAATATAATAATTCATAAGGCCTTATGAATAAATTATGATTCATATATCGACCCAACGGGGAATTAAACATATATTGTGAATTACAACGAATTATAATCAATTACATATATATGTTTAATTCCCCGTTGGGTCGATATATGAATCATAATTTATTCATAAGGCCTTATGAATTATTATATTCATATTTCATCCATAAATTGATTAATAACTGTAGTAAATCGTTACATATTACATTATTTGGTGGAGAATGCGGGCAACGTTTTAAACTTGGTTTTTGGTAGAAGAGCAATGTAGAATAATTTGTGTGATTTAATGTGTAATGCGCGCTATTTCAGTGAGCTGACACGCCGTCCCTCACTTTGAAGATACGTTAACAAAGCTGCTTTGTGTCTAAAAACACGGTAGTAAATTGTTGAACGTGAAATACACTGCAGTCCATTAATATTTCAAGCTCGTATCTGTGAAGGACGACAATCTTTGCAGTAAGTTACAGTTTTGAATATTAATTTCCGCTTGAATAAACGAATTGAGTCGTATTCAGCGCTTTGAAAGACTTGTGGGACGAGTTTCTCCCACCTATCTGTAAAAAGGCCTTATTATATTTGCCACTATTTATCTCAATTATTTGTGTCGTCCAGTAATTCACAATATAGCTGGCGCTCCTGGGTTACCACGTGATCCCCCTTACAAATCTAATCGGAGAGCAGTTCATCTGGTTTATCGATTGATGTGTAAAATTTTGGAGCTGGTCCACGTTCTGATCCAACGTGACCTGTAACAGCGGCGAAGAAACCCCGCAAAAGTTACATATTCGCGTGCATTAAAGTTTGCACCATAGGGACTGATTCCCAAAGTTGTGTACCTGTGAGTAAAACGGTACATATATATTTATGAAAGAATCCGCTGAGGTTCTAGTTGCAATCGTGACCGTGCAGTTAAAACAGCGTAAGGGTCAGAACTCCACAAGCGCTCGTTTTTATATCACGAATTAAAGAAAGGGGATGCAGTAACTCTGACCCGACGCCTAGAGGGCAGTCTGCTCAGGTGTGGCACCCCTCCCTACTTATTGGTTGTGTGGACTCATTGACGCCACCGCGTGGACGTTCTGAGTTAAAGCCGCTACATACTTTGAACTGAAATTATCTCCAAATTATCTTTTGCTTCTCTATACTGCGGGGAGTTGTAAAAGTAATTTGCTTTTGGTGGTTATGCTTTCCAATCATTGTTGGAATGTGGTTTACTGATTTAAATTTAATTTAAACACGTTTAAATTTTTAATTTAAATTAAGTTTACCTTCCAACAAGGGAATTCACTTTCTGAGAGTGCGCCCCCTGGTGGACACTGCCAGATAAGTCAATTCTCTTTTCCTTGTATTCCTTTCCTGTGTTCACAGATCTACTCTATTGTATTTTATTTGATTTTATTTTAGTTTATTTAGTTTATTTTTATTCTACTTTGTTTTATTTCATCTATTCCCTTTTTGTCTTTTCTCTCTCTTTCTCTCCAGTTATTTCTTTATTTTTACTTTGGAAATTCATTCCTTTTTATTACTTAATGTTTTATTTTATTCACTCTTAGTTCTGGGTCCTGTTTGTTATTGGCTGGCAATAACATTCACGCACACCCAAGCCTCAGTTATTTCATACACTTATTTTAAATTTAATTAAATAACATTTAATTGAATTTTAAAATTAAGTAGTGTCAATCAGTTGGCATTTTGCTCATAAAGAAGCAATTCTCTTCAAGGAAACTTACAAATAGGGAAGGCTTTCTCCTTTCTTTTTCCCATTCTGTTATTCTATGCACTCATTTAAATTTAATTGAACAGGATTCCATTCAAATTTGAATCAAGTGCATCTGAATTATCCTCGTTGCTTTCTCTTTTCCCATTCTGCTATTCTGCGCTCTCGTTTAATGCAAATTTGAATCAAGTGCATCTGAACTATTTTGTTTTTTTCTTCACCCCCTTTTGCTCATTTCAGTTCTAGTTTAACTAGTTCATTCTGACTGTCATTTTGGACAATAGACCTTAGAGACTTCATAAATGTGTTTTGTTGAGGGCCTCCAGGAACATGGTTGGAAACCACTGATAAATATAAAAAAGTGCTAAAAAAATTATTTAAAAAGCATGTTATCTATAGCACTAAAGACCTTCAATTTTGAATGTGTTTTGAGTGTGTTAACCATCATTGCATTAGCTAATACACAACATGGCTCCAGTCTAAAGCTGGATATTCAGGTCAGTTTGATTTTGGCTTGTGACTCACATCATAAGTTGTTCAGTAGACATGGTGACATTTACAGGATGAGCAAAGCTGTATTAATACTTTTACATGCAGTCGCAGAAAATAAGCATAAAGTAAAATATCAGTCAAGAATCAATATTGAGACTGATCAAAACAAGATCATGATTATTTTCCCAGTCTTACTACAGATTATTGATCTCTTATTATTTTTATCTTGATGATTCTACATTTTTAAGTTTACAGAAATATACAGACATATAATTAATACAGCTTAAACAAAAGTTGTTATAGGACATATTTAAACAGGGAATGTGTTTGTATAATTACTTTCTAGGAAAGCGAGTTCTTAAGCATTGTGATGAAAGCACAAGCACAACATGTGATTCATGCCTTGAGACGACCTACACTGACATTCCCAATGGATTGATCAAATGTCTGCCATGTTCATTCTGTGATTCAAGTGAGTAGAAATTACTTTTATCTCGTTTAGTGAGTCATGGTGGTTTCATGTCAGCCCCTGCCTTCAATAAACCATTTTTTCTCCAATTTCTCTACACCTCATTTGTTTCTTTTCTTGTCAAAGGTGATGGGCTGAGAGTAAAGCAGGCATGTACATCGATATCAAATACAGTGTGTGAACCTCTGCCGGGTTATTACTGTATAGACCTGCACTCAAACTGTCAAAAGGCCAAGAAACATTCAACCTGCTCACCTGGACAATACGTCAACCAAACCGGTCAGTCTGTTATCATTCAGATAGCTATTACACATCCACAAAATCTGATAGACTGAGATGACATCCGAGAACAATAACTCTGCTTAAATTTATATTAAATACCTGTACATATGGAAATTTGCATATTGTTCCAAAGCAGCTTTACATTTACATTGTGCTTGAAGAAGAGAATCAGTTTACTGTGGATGTGGTTTTACCACAGTTCCTTAAAACAGACATTGTTTGCTTGTGACTCTGACAGCACCTGACAAGAACAAATGAACAACAGATTATTGAAACTTACATACTTTATATTTTTGCATGTTTTTACAGGAACAGAATTTAGTGATGCAGTGTGTTTTGACTGTCCCGCTGGATCATATTCAAATGGTACAGTCTGCAAATTACATACAAAGTAAGTATCATTATTTTACAACATTGACTTTCCACACTTTCTTAAAATTAAATTTGTACATTTGTTTTATTTGCTTCAATAGATTTTGTGGTTGAATCAAGCTCTTTTCTCAGACAAATATAGTTTAACTTGAGCTCCTCTCTCTAACAGGTGTGAATCTCTTGGCAAAATTACAGTCAAGACAGGAACAGAGACGTCTGATGCTGAGTGCAGTGATGGAACACCTTTACTGATTGGGATGTCTGTGACTGGAGTGTGTGTGGTGTTAATTGTCATAACTGTAATTATTATAAAGAAAAATAATAAGCAATATAGTGGAGCAAGCAAGTAGAGTAACTCCTCCCCAAGATTTGAGCCTGCATCCTTAAACTGTTTTTCCCAATGCAGTGTAAAAACACATCCATTGTAAACATGTCACCTTTTTTACCTCTTTGCAGGTTTGGAGTTAACTTAAACTGCTCCATAACAAATGCCAGCCAAACAATTAACAAATTAGTACTGACTGACTTAAAAAAAAAAATTGATGACTAACTTCTAAAGACTAGTTTTAGCACTTTTATGCCACTGGCCTCTGGTTGTTGCCGCTAGAGGGGGCTATATGCTTATGTAGTGAAAACTGACCCTCCTGTTGGTCGAAAAAAGTAGTTCTGTTGTCAAAAGAACACTTTGTTAGTAAACAATCATACTCGATTCCCTATTATGCAACTTAGCACATAATTAAATGAAATAAATTCAAGATTTTATACTTCATCTTCATCATGCTTGGAAATTATTTCAGTGCATTCAACGCATGTATCTATACACTATATAGGCTAGTATAAGTGCTGAATGACAATAAACTGAAAGAACATTAAATCTTGAATTTTGGTCTGTCATTTTGTTAACGTTTGTAATGGGTGCACTCATATACTGCATCACGTGTATATGACCTGTTCCCCTTCGATATTTCACTCCTACTGCGTATGGGGGAAAAGTCTCCCTTTTTCCCCGCTACTGAAGCCTTTTCAATAACGCAGTGTAACTGCACCGTCATTGGTTCACTCATAGACAAGTTGTTGAACCAATGGCGGCACGGCTCAGCTGCGCGGCCTATGGGAAGAGAGCGCGCGAACATTCCCGCCAAAAGGGGCGGGGAAATGTGCTATATAAGCGGGCGTTTCGCCATAGGCCATCAGTCCTTTATCCTTCAGCGAAGACTGAAACTTCTCTTCGCTGATCCTCGCAGAAGAGCACCGCCTTAGAAGAAGCTTAGAAGAAGCTCTGCCACCGCCGAAGAGGCCCCGCAGCGGACCCAGCTGACTCGCCGGATCCTTGCAGCGCCCTCGCCGACTGCCGCCTTCATGCCGTCGTCGAGCCGCCTCCCGCTCCCCCGACTCGGGCGAGAAGCATGTTTTTATACTCTATTAATAGAGCTGATTCTGCTGTTTGTGCCGAGTTGCTTGCCGGTTCTGCCCCGCAAGCCGCATTCATTGAGAAATGTAATGCTGTGTTCACGCCAAACGCGAATAGAGCGTCTGGCGCCAATGATTTCAATGTTAAGTCAATGTAAAGACGCGTTTACGCGCGTCTGGAGGTCTCGCGGCACGGAATACGCGAATTCGCATCATTCGCGTGTCTAGTTCGCGCGAATGACGCGAATTGAGCATTTTGCGCGATACGCGCTTTTTGTGCATTTACGTGTTTGACGCGAATTCGCGTCTGACGCCCGAGTTGAAAAATTTGAACTTTGCCGTAAATTCGCGCCGCGTTAACCAATCAGGAGCCTGCTTGCTGCTGTGGCGGCAGGCCCGCCCGGAGTCACTCATTCAAAATGGAGGAACGACTGATATTATCAGTGAGCAGTCACCCAGAGATTTATGACACAAGTTCATACTTCAGACAGGAATAAAAAGGACCTCGCTTGGAAGAGTGTCGGTGAGGAGATTGGGCTACCTGGTAAGTTGTAAATACACATTTCACTTTTGAGTCACGTACACATTTATCGACCCGCGGCCTTCCCGCGACGCTGACCCCTACACCGCTGTTCTGCTCTCCAGAGCAAATACAAAGCGGTAGCTCTCTCGATGAACGCACGATCAACATCAGCCATCTTGCAAACAGACAACCCCTCCCACAAGAAGCGGATTTCGCCTCGGACGTGCGTCAATTTAGCTTCAAACGTTTTTTTTTTATGCGCGTCTATTTCGCTCTAGACGCGCGAATGCATTCAAAATGTTCAAGCGGCAAACTAGACGCAGTAGACGCGAATTTGACGCTCTATTCGCGTTTGGTGTGAACGCAGCATAACATGTCGCTCTCCCTCTGTCGGGTGAGACATATGTTATATATACATATTTCAGTTATTAAAGTGTTTTTCTGCCGAGTTTTTGCTGAATTTCTCAGCGCGGTGCTTGCCGGTTCTGCCCTGCAAACTGCGTTCTTTGAGAAATATAACGACACTCACCCATCTCAGGTGAGAACTATGTTTTATATATTCAGCATATCAGTCGATGTAGCATATTTGTTCAGTCTCTCTGCGTGTCGCTTGCTGGACCTACCCCTGCAAGCCACGTTCATGAGGACGTATGCGCTCACTGAAAGCGAGCTTAATGCTCACTCGTGCTCGGTGGAACTAACATGTTCAAGAGCAAATTTCCTCTTCCACCCACCTCGGTGTTCGACCCCCTTCTAAGCGGGCCATCATCCGATATTATTCTCCCTCTCGCCACCCGGGCCGAGGCTTTGAAAGCCATCCCTGGCGTGATTCTGAAGGTCATAAGCCAGGGCTACTCGCTCCAATTTGCCAAAAGACCTCCACAGTTTGGCGGGGTCATTCAGACTTCGGTGCAAGCGGACGACGCACATGTCCTCTGAACCGAGGTTTTAACTCTGTTCAGAAAAGGGGCTATAGAAATAGTCCCCTTCCCAGAGAGCTTCTGCAGCCGTTACTTCTTGGTGCCGAAGAAAGACTGCGGTCTCAGACCCATTCTGGACCTCAGGTTACTGAACCTTTGATTTGCCACGAGGACTGGTTCTGTTCACTGGATCTGAAGGACGCTTACTTTCACATCCAGATAGCCCCCCCATCACAGGCGATTCTTGAGATTCGCGTTCGAGGGTGTGGCTTACCAATATACGGTCCTCCCCTTCGGGCTCTCCCTGGCTCCTCGCACTTTACAAAGTGCATGAACACGGCTCTTTCCCCTCTGAGACAGATGGGAATACGCGTTTTAAACTACCTCGACGACTGGCTCATTCTAGCCAGCTCGCGCACAGAACTAGAGCACCGCAGATCCGTGCTTCTCAGCCACTTACAGTGCCTGGGTCTCAGGGTCAACCCAGCCAAGAGCTCACTGCTTCCCACTCAACGTATCTCGTTTCTGGGCACAGTTTTCGATTCTGTCTGTATGACGGCAGTAGTCTCGCCAGAGTGCTCTGGCCATTCAGCAGCTCGCAGCCTCCGTCAAGAACAAAGCCTACCTCCCTCTGAAGCTGTTCCAGAGGTTGCTAGGGCTCATGGCTTCCACCTCCCCAGTTCTCCAGCTTGGCCTACTTCGCATGCGGCCTCTGCAGTACTGGTTGAAGGTTCGGGTACCTCCCTACACTTGGCGTCACGATCGCCTGCGCCTCAAGGTCAATCAGGCCTGTCTGGCAGCCCTGAAACCCTGGATGAACCCCACTTGGTTCACACTTGGAGTACCCCTTCAGCCGGTGTCACGAAGAATGGTACTTTCGACAGATGCGTCCAACTGGGGTTGGGGCGCTCTGTGCGAGGGCAGTCCGCTCTTCAGCTCGTGGACACACGAGGAAAGCCACCTACATATCAACTGCCTCGAAATGCTGGCAGTAGCACGAGCCCTCCATGCCTTCCGGGCTTATCTGACGGATCGCCACGTCTTGACAGTGGTCTCCTATATAAATCGCCAGGGGGGTCTTTCGTCCAGCCGCTTATGGGCTCTGGAGAAACGCCTTCTGGAATGGGCATCCCCAAGGGTTCGGTCGCTCAGAGCGACTCGTATACCCAGGAAGAACAAGCAGATATGCTGTCCCGGAACAACGTCCCCTTAGATGGGTGGATGCTCCACCCCCAGACGGTTCTCACTATATGGGAGCTCTTCGGGAGAGCGGAGGTGGACCTCTTCGCCTCAGAAGATAACTCATTGCGCCCAGATGTGGTCGGTCTTTGTTAGCTGGTGTTCCACACGCAACATAGACCCGGAAGAATGTTCTATTTCTTCCATTCTAACCTTCCTCCAGGAGCGTTTAGAGTCGGCGCGAGCCCCCTCTACGCTTAAGGTCTACGTAGCAGCCATTGCAGCATTTCACTTGCCCATCGCTGGACAATCAGTGGGGTGGAACGATCTGGTCATTAAGTTCCTGAGGGGCTCTAGGCGATTGCATCCTCCTCGTCCCCTCACTGTTCCCCCCTGGGACCTTTCCGTGGTCCTCAGAGCTCCTAAAGGTCCTCCTTTTGAGCCACTGTGTCTAGCGGGCCTCAGACCCTTAACGCTCAAAACCGCCTTACTACTTGCTTTGGCATCAGTTGGCGATTTGCAGGCACTCTCGGTGAGCCCTGCATGCCTTGAGTTTGGTCCAAACGACTCCATGGTCGTTCTGAAACCAAAGGTTGGCTACGTTCCCAAAGTGCTCTCAATGCCGTTCAGAGCACAAGTGATTTCACTCTCTGTGCTTCCCCATTCATCGGACGAGCCAAAGCTGGAATCTTTATGCCCCGTTAGGGCTTTACGCGTCTACATCGAGCGATCACAGCCTTTCCGGCAGTCTGATCAGCTATTCGTTTGTTTTGGTGGCTGCACTAAAGGGTCCTTGGTCTCAAAACAACGTCTGTCACGATGGATCGTTGACGATATAGCTCTTTCATACTCCTCTGTGGGCGCTGCTTGCCCCATCGGAGTTGGGGCCCATTCCACTAGAGGCATGGCTTCATCGTGGGCCTGGTCCAGTGGAGTCTCAATCAAAGACATTTGTGAAATGGCCGGCTGGTCTTCGCCGTCCACCTTTGTCAGATTCTACCAATTGGACGTTCCGACCTTACATGCTCGGGTCCTTTCAGTGTAAATTCACGGCCCTCAAGGTGTTCCGCTTTTTGCACAAACCCAGGAGTTCTCTCCTTCGTAGTGTAACAGGGTAACGGCGGCTTCGGCCTTCACTTGTCCTTGGTCCCCCCTTATGGCGTCCGGTCAAGTTCTGTCGTTCCCCAGCCGTGGCACAGCGCGGTTGAATTCGTTCCCCCATACGCAGTACGAGTGAAATATCGAAAGGGAACGTACTCGGTTACTAACGTAATCTCGGTTCCCTGAGATATGGAACGAGTACTGCGTTACTTGCCGTGCCACGAGGCTGCGGCTTAGGTCGTCGCTTCAGTCGATATGGCCTGATGGCCTATGGCGAAACGCCCGCTTATATAGCACATTTCCCCGCCCCTTTTGGCGGGAATGTTCGCGCGCTCTCTTCCCATAGGCCGCGCAGCTGAACACGCCGCCATTGGTTCAACAACTTGTCTATGAGTGAACCAATGACGGTGCAGTTACACTGCGTTATTGAAAAGGCTTCAGTAGCGGGGAAAAAGGGAGACTTTTCCCCCATACGCAGTATGAGTGAAATATCTCAGGGAACCGAGGTTACGTTAGTAACCAAGTACATTTTCCATAAACGGTACAGACTAGAAGAGCACGGATACAACTACGGCTACTGGGCATGCGCACTGTGTCACTGATAGAAAATGTGAGTTTTTTATTTATTTCATATTTGATTAATGTACATATTTTAAAGAAAAACAGGTTAAGCAATATAAATTCAAACCTTTCCATCTATACAAAACATAAGTGAGTGGATAAGACATGTTTGATGTTGTTTGTTCAGAATGAGGCTGAGAAGGTTGCAGTGGTGATCATGGATAAAGAGCACCATCCAGTGGAGAGATTTGTTTTTGAGATCTCACAGCCTCCACTGCTGTCCATCAGGTGAATGACATTGGCTTCAGTATTTTTGAAACAAACATTCATGTCTTTCATACGTGTATGTTGGGTTTTTCTGTGTCAGTTCAGAGACTCTGCTGTCCCACATGGAGCAGCTGCTGAGAGCAGTGATCCTAAAAATCAGTGTGTGTGACGCTGTTCTAGACAACAATCCTCCAGGTAGGTGCTCAGCCTTCGCCACAAACTAAGCTACCCAGATAATGACCTTACACTTATTAAATAAAGTTTTAAGATTTACATTTAAATTGTGATTTTTCTCTCTCTCTGCAGGATGTACATTCACAGTGCTGGTACACACCAGGGAAGCTGCCGCAAGAAACATGGAGAAAGTTCAGGTCATCAAGGTGTGTTAAAACAGTTGTATGTTTTCAACCCTCTAAGTGTTTTTGTTTTCCTTTTTTTCTTTTGCTCACTTTGTTGAGCACATTTTTTTTTTCTCAAAAAGACGCTCTACATGCAAACCTCTAGAAGTGTTTGCACCACGGAATAAAAAAATAAAAAGGCAATTATGACTTTTTATCTCACAGTTTAAATGTTATAATGAGTAAATATTTTACAATTTTGAGGGGGAAAAATCAGAGATATAAACACAATTAAAAGGATAAAAGTTAAATTGTGAGGTAAAAAGTTTTTATTCTGCCATGGAATAAAAACTAAAAAGGTAATTACAAATTTATCGATTTAAACTAACCCGGGTAAACTAACCCTTTAAAACACTCTGCACATTGTTGTTTTATCTGCTTTGTGTACAGGATTTTCCATGGATTGTAGCAGATGAGCAGGAAGTTCACGTGGAAGAGCCAAAACTCATTCCTCTAAAAACAATGACTTCTGATATTCTCAAGGTGAGATATTCACAACTACAGAGTCTGAATTTATTGCTTCTATTGAAGCACAAAATGCTCTTGGATCATTATGAAAGTGAAAGAGGAACAAATGAAATATTGATACATTTTGACATTCATGAAAACTTTTTCACCTACATTGTTGTGATAGTATTATTTGTAATTGGAAAAAATTAAAAGCATTTTAAAGCATTTTCTCTAATGATGTTTTCTCACTTCCTGTAAACAGATGCAGCTGTAGAAGAAAAAAACAGAAAACGAAGCTCTGTTAGTGGACCACATGAAAGCAGCTGCAAGGGGTGTTAACTACAGAAAACAGGAAGTGTTTTCTTTTTCATGTTACAACAGCCATGTTTAAAAATTATGTGTTGGTATTTTAAAGGAAGTATATTGAGCTGTACTGTGTGTCTTATTAAGTAAGTACAATTTGAAAAAAATGTTTTATCAGTATATCTGTATCTTTTGCCTGTTTCATTTTTTCACTTTTTTGCTCAAGATCTGTCATGTGCTGAAATTGTCCTGTTTTGTTTGTTGATACAATTTTGTCATCTTTCACTGCTCCTCATACCTCTGTCATGACTTCAGTTACATGTGTGGTTTGAAGCACACTATGTTCACACTGCAAGCCTTAGTGCTCAATTCTCATTTATTGCTTGAATACAGTTTTGTTTGTTTGTCTGTTAATATTAGTTTTTAAAATGTGGCCAATATCAGATTTGAGTGTGATCAGGTCATACAGAAGTATGGAGGCCACTGCAGTCAGCGTTTACGTGGTCATTTATAAGGCAAAATGCCATGGAAACCAACAAATTTGAGCACAGGTGATGAGGAAGATGCAAAAGAGGATGAAGAGAAAGAGAGCAAGTAGTTTAGTTTTAGCTCAAGTTTTGTTTGTATGGAGCTGAGTAGAGCTGTTAAGCTTACTGTTTCTCCGCTGACAAATTTCTCTGCCTTCTTCATTCACAGAGTGACCAAACAACTACCAGTATGTAAACACTTTAAAGTAACTCCCATCAGTACAGAACTGTGAAAAATGTGATGTAAAAATCACATTAATTCTTTCATGACTATTCAGACTGAGGTCACATTGCAAAACATTGGGCCTGAAAAGATTACATTTTGGAAAGTTTTTTTTTATTTTTTTTTTTATGTTTCTTCTTGGGAATTACCTAAAAGAAAGAAATGCTTATATAAAACGTATGTAACCAGCTATTAATTGTCCATTGTACTGAAGGATCCCTCAGGTTCATATGGGGACAGCTGAGTATTGCTTTGACTGCGATATATTATTTTAGTGAACTATCCCAAAACATGAAGTGAAAGAAGGTTTCGTGACTGTTTTAAACGTAACTACGCATTCTCATGACTGGAAGGAACTGAGAAAATGGGCCCTATTTTAACTATCTAAACAGGGCCCAATGTCTTTTTATGGTCTTGTTTTTTATGTACAGCTCTCTCTAAATTCTTGGTCCTTGGTACTTGGGCCAGCATGCAGTAAACCAACACATAATTGGTTTTGCAGCTACAGTCACATTTAGAAGGAGTGACTGTCAGTTAACTCTCTTTAAAAAAAATTGCATTGTTATTCATTTCAGATGTAAAAAGGTCAACTAATTATATCAACCCATTTTATTGCATAACAAGACTTGTTACAGTATAGTCCTAACAGAAACTGCTGATCTTTTTTAAAAACCATTATCACTCCCAAAGCATCAAAAACTGAAGCATTGTCAAGGACCTTTAGCATCATTGTAGAGGGCAAGAGTCAGGTTCCAGAAGTAAAAACTATTTTTTTTCTATAGGGAAATAGATTTTTAACAATAACTTTAAAGAAACATTTAAAGACAGACCTATTGTAAGCACTGGGTTGTTTGGCATGTTTTTGTTGAAGCCATCAGTTCATATTATTTCAACCTCTTTTTTTTTTTTAATGATCGTTTTTAACAGCAAAATTCGTGTGTGAGAAATGAGATTACCCATGAGGCTGTACAGAAATTTTGACAAATCAGAATTACGGTGAGCAAATAGTTCCAGAAGAGCTTTGCAGGAACGCCTACTCCCACGAATCATTTATTCTGTCATTAATTAACTCTAATTAATTACCTCGAGTGGCCACGTATCAGCTCCGGTAGCCACGTCGCAGACGCATACAGTCAAGTCAAGTCAAGTCACCTTTATTTATATAGCGCTTTTTACAATGTAGATTGTGTCAAAGCAGCTTTACATTGATAACTGGTACATTATTTTGACTGCACAGCAGCTCTTAAAGAATAGTGTCAATGCAGGCAGATCAAAGCACTGTTGAATATCAAATGTCAAGTCAAATGTCAAGTGTCCTCAACTAAGCAAGCCAAAGGCGACAGCGGCAAGGAACCAACTCCAACAGGTGACATCAGGTGGCAAACAAGTGGCAAATAGGTGTTAAAAATGGAGAAAAAAACCTTGGGAGAAACCAGGCTTAGTCGGGGGGCCAGTTCTCCTCTGGCGAACAGTGCTTTGTTACGAATCAGGTTGCTATCATAAGTCTGATAGGATCGCAACATTCAAAGTATTTATTTCAGTTCCATCCAGTTGAGGATCGTATTCATCGCGACGGTATGGACGGTTGTTGAGGAGCTGCGCCACTGGTTGTCGTGTTGATGAGGCCTTCACAGTGGATGATCTAGTTGACTCAATCTCTGCTGATACTTCAGAGCTGCGTTGTGGTTGTGTCTAATTGAGGATCGTATTCATCACGCCGGTATGGACTGTTTGTTGAGGAACTGTGGCACTGGCTGTCGTGTCGATGAGGCTTTCACAATGGATGATCTAGTTGACTCGATCTCTGCTGATACTTCAGGGCTGCGTTGTATTCATGTCATGGCGCAGGTCCTTGGTCTCACCTGGATACGGCCTGGATCCGGTTGACTACGGTAAACCTCGGGATAAACAGAAAGACTAATATTAGCATAGATGCCATTCTTCTTCCAATGTAATGAGTACATCTGGTGTTATAGGAAGTGTTCCCGGTTCTGGCTGACCTAATTTATGCAGCCTAATAATCCTTTAACAGATCTGAAAATATAAATTGATAATGTGTTATGTGTATGCCAGATTAAAGAGATTTGTTTTTAGTCTAGATTTAAACTGACAGAGTATATCAAAAGTCCTGCAGAGTTTAGCTCCAACTCTGAAAAAAAAAAAAACACTCACCTGTCTGTAACTTAAATAATCCTGAAGACCTTGATTAGCCTCAGGTGTGTTTAATTAGGGTTGGAGCTAAACTCTGCAGGATTATGGCCCTCCAGGTTCAACGTTCCCCACCCCTGCTTTAGAATGCCCCCGCTGCATCACATATGCACTGCAAACGGTGTATGTGTGAAACAGGCGTTAACATGGGAACGGGAAAAAAAATATGCACCGCATACACACTGCAACATACAAATGTGTGAAATAAGCATTAAGCTACTGCGTTTGCAGTGACGGAGTGCATCTGCGTGGGGTGTGAAATCTCACCATGCAATGCAAATGTGAAACAGGCGTAACCATGTATTTACCCTACATGCACTGTTATTCATTTCACACGTTAAAAGGTCAACTAATTACAACAGAAATCATGTTTGGTTTTTTTTCTCCATAAGCCTTACATGGTATGGTAGTGAACACTGCTATTGAAACTATTGCTGGGGCCTGTACCATGATGGTAGTTGAACAAACTCAGGGTTGTAGGAGTTTCGAGTTGACAAAACCAAACCACTCCAATTTGGCTTTGTTGATACCATGATGCTGATCATCAACTTTCTCTGTCAACTCAGGCTTTGATCTTGAGATTGTGGAGCGCATGCACATTTTTGCGTGACATCAGTGGTGAACAGCCAATCACATGCCTTGCAACAGAGAGAAACTATAAAAGGACAAATAAAAGATTATCTTGCTCTATCAGTGCAAGTGAAACTTGTGAAGTTAGTTTATATAGTTGATGCTTAACAATAACTGTTAAATTAAAATTGCTTGTTTGTAACGGATTAATAATAATATAGATCATATAATAATTATAAAAATCATATTTATTATTTATTAAGTAATTAACATTAAAGCCAGACAATTTCATCATTACATTTTTTTGATTATTATATAATAAAAACCTTTAATTTAGAGGAAGAGAAACTGGGGAAGTGACCCCATGCATTTGTTCACATCTGATTGGCCCAACTGGAACGCAGCATTTTTTTTTTTTTTTTTTGAATAAGGAAGCGGGATCCTAACGTATGACCTCCGAAGATGAATGCAGATGAGTGCTGGTTAGTAATACTTTTATACTCTTTTGGTCTACTTTTGTATTGTTGAGAAGTAAAGTTTAGGGTGGGGTGGGACGGTCTGAAAAAAATCTATGAAAAAATGAATAGGCTGTTCCTTCATGTGCTCTCGGAATTTCCTGTGTAAAAACTGCACATGAACGCCTGCGAAGTTCCCACTTAGTCACGGTGGTTTCATGTCTGCCACTTCCTACAGATTTTCTACACCTCAATTGTTTCATTTCTTGTCAAAGGTAACTTAGATAAGAAGTCGGTCCTGAGAAGGCTACTGACACTAAAACAAGTTAAACCAAAATTTAAATCTGCAGTCTGCAGGGTTTTTTCCCATGGCTCAAAATGAGGCAGAGGTGGCAAAATCCTTGGTCTGTTTAGGGGGCTTGGGGGGTATGTCCCTTGGAAGTAAATTTTGTACATTTTAAAGGGTCATGAAACCCCCTGTTTCAGCAGCAGTCAGTTCTCACCACAGTTTTGAAAAATGCTACAGAAGTGGGCGTGGTTAAGCTGCGGAGTGGAGGGGGATGAGGGGAGACTGAAAATTCGATGACGTGTTGGAGTCTCATAATTATTAATGAGAATGAGTTTTCTTACATTATGAGAAGACACCGTCTCTTAAAGGTGCCCTAGAACCCTTTTTCACAAGATGTAATATAAGTCTAAGGTGTCCCCTGAATATGTCTGTGAAGTTTCAGCTCAAAATACCCCATAGATTTTTTATTATTAAATTTTTTAACGGCCTATTTTGAGGCATAATTAGAAATGTGCCGTTTCAGAGCGTGTCCCCTTTAAATGCTCGCGCTCCACGCGAGCATCACACAGTTAATATAACCCTCAAAATGGATCTTTACAAAGTGTTCGTCATGCAGCATATCAGATCATGTAAGTATAGTATTTATTTGGATGATTACATTTGATTCTGAATGATTTTGATAGTAGCCTATGCTGGGGCTAACGGGGCTAAAGCTAACATTACACACTGTTGGAGAGATTTATAAAGAATGAAGTTGTGTTTATGAATTATACAGACTACAAGTGTTTAATAATGAAAATAGCGACGGCTCTTGTCTCCGTGAATACAGTAAGAAACAATGGTAACTTTAACAACATTTAACAGCACATTAGCAACATGTTAACGAAACATTTAGAAAGACAATTTACAAATATCACTAAAAATATCATGATATCATGGATCATGTCAGTTATTATTGCTCCATCTGCCTTTTTTCACTATTGTCCTTGCTTGCTTACTTCTGATGATTCGGCTGTGCTGCTCCAGACGTTAATACTGGCTTGTCTAATGCCTTGAACATGGGCTGGTACATATTAATGATCCCAACTGTTGCATCACAGTCGGTGTTATGTTGAGATTTGTCTGTTCTTCAGAGGTATTTTGCACAAATCAAATTTACATAAGAAGGAGGAAACAATGGTGTTTGAGACTCACTGTAAGTCAGTTCTATGTACAGAACTCTAATTATTTAACTATGCAGAGGTAAATTCAATTTTCAATTCTAGGGCACCTTTAATTATTCAGGACACGACGTGATTCTTTCAAATGACAGACATGTCAAACTGTTAGATCACGCAGGAGATGAGAAAGTGTTCATGGGTCGCAAGTTTTTGTTTTCGCGGTATAAAAGTTCAGGTGTCGAAACTGTTTGTGTGCGGCAAGCATTTTTCTTGAGAGCTACAAGAACAGGAGAAAGGTGGACTTCGGCCTTACTCATCCTCTGACAGGCGCTTCAAACAGTGAGAACGCATACAATAAGGTAGAAATGCATTAATGGATCAAAAACGAGTGTTTATTTTTGCTTTGTAAGAGTTTCTCTTTTAACAGCCTGTGACGTGGACACGGTGTAAATTTTAAATCCGGAAGACAAAAATAGCGGAAAAAATCTCACAATTAACCATTTTCCCCCTACAATTAAATCTAACAGATGCTAACATAGTATTCAATGATGTTCAATACACATACATCTGTTAAAATCTCAGAAAATTTTGTCTAGGGTTTCATGACCCTTTAAAGATTAATTCATTAATCTGGTGCACTTTGAGAGTTTAAAATAAAGAGCTCCAACCCATGTTCAGTGTGCAAATTGAACAAAGAAAAAGTCTGCATTGACGTAGCCTACCTGAATCCACTGTTAAAAATAAATCATCCACCCAACAACCACCCGATGATATAAACCTTGGTTTTAATTAAATGAACATTTTTTTTACTATAGGTTTTTCATGTGCTTCTCAGCTAAGGTGGAAAAAACCATGGTGTAATAGATCTAGTGGGCTTTGTAAAACATCAGCGCTTCAGTGTGAAATATGTTGTTTTGGCAACAGTAAGTAATTTCTATTTAAAAAAAGTTATTAGGTTCTTGCACAATTTCTATCTCTTTTTCTGAAAGCCATCTAACATAAATTTCTTTTTTTTCTTTTTTCAGCTTCATAAGAAAAAAAAGAGAGAGAGCAAAATTATCACCTCCACGCCAGTGATGATTCTTTTAGTTCAAATGTGCATATGCATATCCATAACTTAATTCATCTGACAACATTTCTGCTTCTCCTCATTATGAACATTGTGCTTTGTATGGCAATTTGTAATAATGCGGAATATGAGATTAATGGAGAGTGTTGCCCAATGTGTGATCGAGGTAAGTTTAACTCTTCACTCTTCACAACAACATATCCATGAGGTCAGATTTAAAGAGGTCATATGATATTAAATAGTTTTAAATCATACCCCATGGTGCCAGGCTTTGAATGGTCACATCATTATTACTGATAAGCTCAACAACTCTAATATGCTCCTTTAACAATCTTTTAAAGGTGCCCTAGAACCCTTTTTCACAAGATGTAATATAAGTCTAAGGTGTCCCCTGAATGTGTCTGTGAAGTTTCAGCTCAATATATGCCCCATAGATTGTTTATTATTCAATTTTTTAACGGCCTATTTATTATTATTTTGGGGCATAATTAAAAATGCTCAGATTCTGTGCATGTCCCCTTGAAATGCTCATGCTCCCCGCCCCCAAGCTCACAACTCTATAACATTGCATAAACAAAGTTCACACAGCTAATATAACCCTCAAAATGGATCTTTACAAAGTGTTCGTCATGCAGCATATCAGATCATGTAAGTATAGTATTTATTTGGATGTTTACATTTGATTCTGAATGATTTTGATAGTAGCCTCAGCAGTGGCTAACGGGGCTAAAGCTAACATTACACACTGTTGGGGAGATTTATAAAGAATAAAGATGTTTATGAATTATACAGACTACAAGTGTTTAATAATGGTTCTGGTCTCCATGAATACAGTAAGAAACAATGGTAACTATAACCACATTTAACAGTACATTAGCAACATGCTAATGAAATATTTAGAAAGACAACTTACAAATCTCACTAAATATATCATGAGCCGCTTTTCCACTGTCAGGCCAGTGCGAGACAGGGCTTTCAGCGGGCCAGGCTAGGCTAATAGCCCCGGACTTGTAGCACCGAGCCCAAAATCACGCTGCATTTCCACCGTCGGGCCAGAAGCTCTGCAGCGCTTCACTAAAACCCACCCATAACACGCCTCTCTGGAACAACGTCACACAAACCCGTCATTTCACAAACAAATGGAAGTTTTATCAGAAAAATAATCAGAAAGAAATCACTGGAAACATAAAGTGAACATGATAAAAGCAGGCGTTTGTTGGCATTTTGTTGTTTACTTAGAAATTTAAAAACCCAAGCATTGATGTTTTACCAAACAAATTAATCATAATGAATTAATTTGTGTCAAGATTAAACATTAGTCACAGAAATAAAGTGGTATTTACTGTTATTTCACAAAAGAAAGAGGACACGCGTACTTATTCAGTCGCGTCTGTTTCTGTTTATTTGTAGTCATAGGACAGTATGTTTACATCACATTTACAAAGAATAATAATTTCTACAAATTTTCCACCAAAAATACGACAATCAGTCCATTGAGAGACGAGATGTGCTGACAGATAAAATAAATACATGATTGTGATAGCCTATGTATATTTGTCTGATTTCTTAAAGCCGTCGTATTTAACATGTTTACTATGGTAATTGCGCACAGAGTCTTGGTGATCAGAATCCACATCGGATCACAAACAGAAGTTATTTCAAACACTTGCTGCTGTCTGAAAGTGAGTTTTGAGCTAAAATGATTTTAAAAGTCTTTATTGCTGATGTTAGCTGGTAACCTACATGTAACCATCCATGGCTCCTTCGTCTCCACACAAAGATAAACTCTGCCTTTCTTCGTAACCACTCCCTCAAGCCCGAGCTGGCGCGCTTTGGACCAAGGTATTCGGCGGGCCGAAAAACCCTAGCCGTTGGCCCCGAGGAAGCCCCGACTAGGCACGATCAAGCCCAGGAAGTGATAGTGGAAATGCGACTGGCCCTGGTATGCACTAGCACGCCCGCTTTAGGCCCGACAGTGGAAATGCAGCTATGGATCATGTCAGTTATTATTGCTCCATCTGCCATTTTTTGCTATTGTCCTTGCTTGCTTACCTGCATAAAGTCTGTTGATTTGGCTGTGCTGCTCCAGACGTTAATACTGGCTTGTCTAATGCCTTGAACATGGGCTGGTATATGCAAATGTTGGGGGAGTACATATTAATGATCCCGACTGTTGCGTCACAGTCGGTGTTATGTTTCTTCAGAGGTCTTTTGCACAAATCAAATTTACTTAAGAAGGAGGAAACAATGGTGTTTGAGACTCACTGTATGTCATTTCCATGTACAGAACTCTAATTATTTAACTATGCCGAGGTAAATTCAATTTTCAATTCTAGGGCACCTTTAAGATTGATTGATATGGTCAGAGACTAATATTTAAATGAACTTAAGCCACTCTGTCTGAATGTTGGTATCTGTCAGACGGCTTTATTAAAAGCAGAAGGTGGAATCCCCTGCACAGATGGGGTGTGTATGCTTCATCTGGTATTTAGTAGCTATGCTAATTTCTACTGCCTCAGTGACTGTGTTGGCCAAGTTATTAAAATACAATGTAAAATATGGGTGATCATGCATATTTGGTTCTATTTCTAATAAATGCCTTTTGCAGCTTATTTTCAATAAATGGTACTTTTGAGCTAGACTTGGTATTTTCAGTTCTTAAACTTAGTAGTTTTATTTCAGAATGTCAAGGGACATTAGATTTTTCATCATATAACCCCTTTTAAATCACATATTTTACAGATATAGTCATATAGTTACATAATCCACATATAAGCCGCATCACAATTCAGAGGCTGCATCCTTCTGAGGTTGCATTCAAAGGGTGATTGTGTCACAGACTGTGGTGCAATGAAGGCTGTTCCAATTTGAAGGCTGCAGCCTCCAAATGCGTCCTTCGTTTGCCGTGCAATGAAGGATACAACAGGTGGATCCTTCATAGTCTTGCCTACCCCAGAATTCATTGTTCGCTAGTGACGACAGGATTTTTTGGGAGAGAAATTGCCGAATTACACTTTTAAGTGCAAGTATTGGGTTTCAACTTATTAAAATATAATGATACAAATGTAAAATTAAAAACTCCTGTGTTCAAATGTTGACATATCTTACTAAGATGTGATTATAGTTTATACTCTTTATTATATACAGAAATGGACCATAATGAACATATGTACACAGTTTGTAAACCCGTTAGTCAACGGCAATGGTCACAGTTGCCAGGTGACAAGAACAACCTCCGTAGGCTAGACCGTCCCATTTAACAACGCTCATTCAGACCTTCGTGGCCTTCGAAGGATGCAGCCCCTGGATTGAGATGCAGCTATAGAACTTAAATTCTTGGTTAGTAGTTCCTAACCATGCTCTAGGAAGCACCCCAAAAGTACACATTTTGGTGGTTGACTATTCTAAGATCTGTTTCAGATAAGGGAAACTTCCAAAATGTGTATTGTTGAGGGGCCTTCAGGAACGTGTTTGGGAACCACTGGTTATGAAAAAGTTTTTAAAAAAATTAAAACAGTTTTTAAAAAAAAATGTTTAAAACAGCCTGTCATCTATATCAGTGGTTCTCAAACCTGTCCTGGGGACCCCCCACCTCTGCACATTTTGCATGTCACCCTCATCTAAGACACCTGATTCAAGTCATCAGCTAATTAGTAGAGACTGCAAGAGTTGAATTGGGTGTGTTAGATGAGGGAAACATGCAAAATGTGCAGTGGTGGGGGGCCCCCAGGACAGGTTTGAGAACCACTGATCTATATGACTAGAGACCTGAAATTTTGAATTTGTTTTGAGTGTGTCATCATTGCATTAGCTAATACACAACATAGCTCCAGTCTAAAGCTGGGTATTGATATAGATTTCCAGATTCAGGTCAGTTTGATTCTGACTTGTGATTCACATCATAAGTTGTTCAGCAGAACATAGTGACATTTACAGGACAAGCAAAGCTGTCTTAATACATTTTCATGCAGTCGCTGAAAGAAAAGCACAAAAATAAAGATCAGTCAAGAATCAATTTCGAGACTAGGGGTGTAACGGTACACAAAACTCACGGTTCGGTACGTACCTCGGTTTTGAAGTCACAGTTCGGTACAGTTTTCGGTACAGCAGGTGGAGAGAAAACTAAACATAAAATTGCTTTTTTTTAAATTATTAAACAGAGGTTTACTGAACAAATTGTGTTTTTGTCTTTAAATATATTAAATTAAATTAAAACTAAAAGTTTCTTAAGGATAAAAAAATTATCTCTGCTAATGCTATAAACTATGTAGGGAGCCCTTAGATAAAATGATCAACACTCAAATAACAAATTGTATGCAAACCTGTAAGCTGCACCTAAGGCAGTTTTTGCATTAACTTCTAAATGTTTTTACTCCAATTCGTTGTTGAAATATAATCATTTCTACACAGTGGCTGTTATTTTAACATCAGATTTATTTAAACATACATTAAATAGCCTAATCAGGATATCACTAAAAGATTAAGTAAAATAATGAATATATTGGCTAATACAGTGCATATATTAAGCGAAAGAGTTCATTTCTCTAGCGAACTAACAAGCTGTGAACACTGAATGGCTTTTCTGAGGTAAATGCATCATGACATATTGTTGAATACGGACGCTTTCATTTATGTCTTTCCACCGTTGAAACACTGAATGAGCGATTACATGAGATATGACCGTTTCAGTAAGTTGTACTGAATCTTGCAACATACCTTCAGATGTTCTTTCATGTTTATTCTGTAACTAGTATTAAGGAGGAAGAGATGAACACATTCACTAGCGCTCCGCGCTCGCGCTGCCGGTTGAACTGAGGCGCCTGTACAGTGATCTGTCACCCCACATCAAAGCACGTCAAAATGGCATTTTCTATTTAAACTTCATGATTTCGTGGACAGAATTTGAAGGATGACACTTTGTTTCTTATCGAAAGTAACAAAACGCAGAGCTTATTGCGGTTATTGGTGGTGAATATTGGTTTTAATGTAATGCTTCGGTACACACGTGCACCGTACCGAAAGCCCTGTACCGAAACGGTTCGGTACAAATACGTGTACCGTTACACCCCTATTCGAGACTGATCAAAACAAAATCACAATAATATGGAAAATCTGTTTTTAACCACTCTTACTACAGACTGATTGTTTTTATCCTGATTATTCTACATTTTTAAGTTTACACAATTTACAGAAATATAATTAATACAACAAAAGTTATCTGCATACAATGGTCTTACAAACAATGGTCTTACAAACAATGAATGTGTTTTTCTAGGAAAGAGAGTTCATAAGCATTGTGATGAAAGCACAAGCACAACATGTGATTCATGCCTTGAGACGACCTACACTGACACTCCTAATGGATTGACCAAATGTCTACCATGTTCAGTCTGTGATGCAAGTGAGTAGAAATGACTTTTATCTCGTTTAGTCATGGTGGTTTCATGTCATCCACTTTCCTACAGATTTTTCATACCTGACTCATTTGTTTTATTTCTTGTCAAAGATAATGGGTTGAGAGTAAAGCAGGCATGTACATTAAAATCAAATACAGTGTGTGAACCTCTGCCAGGTTATTACTGTATAAACCTGCACTCAAACTGTCAAAAGGCCAAGAAACATTCAACCTGCTTACCTGGACAATACGTCAACCAAACCGGTCAGTCTGTTATCATTCAGATAGTTTTATTATACATCCACAAAATCTGATAGACTGACATCCAAGAACATTAACTCTTGCATATTGTTCCAAAGCAGCTTTACATATACATTGAATTTGTAAAACAGAATCAGTTTACTGTGGATATGAGTACCTCATAAGACATTGTTTGCTTGTGACTCTGACAGCACCTGACAAAACCACCCCAAAAAAAATTATTACTAGGCAAATGATGTAAGCAATAAGGTGCGAGAGGCTTTGCTATATAGTGAATAAGCCACGGCTGAAGGAGTTAGGGCATTGTTAGGCACAACATGAAATGGAGTGACTGCAACCCCTTCAGTCGTGACTTATTCACCATGTAGCACTAACCTTGAGTACCTTATTTATAAAACGGTTACCACACAATACAGATAATAAAGCCATAAATATGTGTCAATGCTACTTTCATGAAGTACAATAATAATGATGCCACTAGCTAATGTGAGACCTGTCACTGCCTTAATTGCTCATGGAGTTGAAACTTACGTACTTTATATTTTTGCATGTTTTTACAGGAACAGAATTTAGTGATGCAGTGTGTTTTGACTGTCCCGCTGGATCATATTCAAATGGTACAGTCTGCAAATTACATACAAAGTAAGTATCATTATTTTACAACATTGACTTTCCACACTTTCTTAAAATTAAATTTGTACATTTGTTGTTTTATTTGCTTCAATAGATTTTGTGGTTGAATCAAGGTCTTTTCTCAGATAAATATAGTTTAACTTGAGCTCCGCACTCTAACAGGTGTGAATCTCTTGGCAAAATTACAGTCAAGACAGGAACAGAGACGTCTGATGCTGAGTGCAGTGATGGAACACCTTTACTGATTGGGATGTCTGTGACTGGAGTGTGTGTGGTGTTAATTGTCATAACTGTAATTATTATGAAGAGAAAAAGAAAGCAATATAGTGGAGCACATCAAGTAACTCCTCCCCAAGATTTGAGCCTGCATCCTTAAACTGTTTTCCCCAATGCAGTGTAAAAGCATGTTATTTATAGTTATTAGTTATTAGGTCAAGGTCAAGGTCAATGTCTTTTTTTTTTCGTACCCGCAGGTAAAATTGTTTTGCAGAATAGAATTTCGTTGTCCAGAATAAATAAAAATAAATAAATAAAAAACACATACAAGACATAACAATTCACAACAAACATACCGGTTAATAACATCATGACAGGCTGCATCAAACACATGCATATCCCTTCTTGCATTTAACTAACTATTGCATATTAAAACATCTCTCTAATTAAACAATCTCTCTATTAAATAAAGCTACATGTTTTTTTGTATCAATTAATGTATTTATTGGACCAGTTTAATTTTTCATTAGTGTTAACAGCGTTAACTTAGGCTACGTCCAAAAGCCGGAGCTTACCCTATCCGATCTTTTTTTTCCCCTCGTGTCAAGAAATATCTGCGTCCACACCGTAGACTGTAAAGGCCACACAAAACCACTGAAGCGACTCAAAACGATGTAGTATACATGCCAGACCAGTATGTGGCACTGAAATTCTGCTATAGAGATACACTTAAAACAGCAAATAAGACTTGGAGCATGCGTATAAATCTTGCACGCTGTATACAAAGTACTATAGTAAAGCTTAGAAATAACGCTTTATTTTGGCTCAGTAGCTTATGCAGCATGAACACAAGCATCTATAGTCTGCTATTGTTGCTGTTTTGTGCTGTTAGCAGTGTCTGACTAGGGTTGACATGTGGGGTGATGACATCATCGTTTCACAAAATATACGGATAGGCTGTCCACACGGAAATGCAAAGACGGCGTTTTCAGATTTATCCACTCTAGTGCTGCGTCCCAATTCGCCTACTTATACTACGTCCTAAAAGTATGTACTGTTTTTGTAAAGAAAATAATGGTTTTGTCTTAAGGCACTTACATTTGTGAATGAAATTTTTTCCCAAAATAAAATTATTTAGCAAAAATTTAATATGTATATCTTCCAAAATAATACCAAAAATGATATCATTTTTAGAAAACTGAGAATTCACCTTAATAGGAACTTTAAGCCACTCATACATATCAGACCAAAACGCTCTAAATATACATTCAAAGAAAAGACGTACAGTCGTTTCAATGTCAGAATTACAGAAAGTACAATTGTTGTGGTCAATATTAAATCTACAGTACAGTCCAAAAGTTTGGAACCACTAAGATTTTTAATGTTTTTAAAAGAAGTTTCGTCTGCTCACCAAGGCTACATTTATTTAATTAAAAATACAGTAAAAACAGTAATATTGTGAAATATTATTACAATTTAAAATAACTGTTTTCTATTTGAATATATTTCACAAAGTAATTTATTCCTGTGATGGCAAAGCTGAATTTTCAGCATCATTACTCCAGTCTTCAGTGTCACATGATCCTTCAGAAATCATTCTAATATGCTGATCTGCTGCTCAAGAAACATTTAATGTGTACAATTGTACAAAATATTTGTGTACAATATTTTTTTTCAGGATTATTTGATGAACAGAAAGTTCAAAAGAACAGTGTTTATCTGAAATCTAATCTTTTGTAACATTATAAATGTCTTTACTGCCACTTTTGATTGATTTAATGCATCCTTGCTGAATAAAAGTATTCATTTCTTTAATTTCTTTTCAAAAAAATAAAAATAAAAATTCTTACTGACCCCAAACTTTTGAACGGTAGTGTATAATGCTACAGAAGCTTTGTATTTCAGATAAATGCTGTTCTTTTGAACTTTCTATTCATCAAGGAATCCTGAAAAAAAAAAAGTACACAACTGTTTTAAACATTGAAAATAATCATAAATGTTTATTGAGCAGCAAATCAGCATATTAGAATGATTTCTGAAGGATCATGTGACACTGAAGACTGGAGTAACGATGCTGAAAATTCAGCTTTGCATCACAGGAATAAATTACTTTGTCAAATATATTTAAATAGTACACAGTTATTTTAAATTGTAATAATATTTCACAATATTACTGTTTTTTACTGTATTTTTAATTAAATAAATGTAGCCTTGGTGAGCAGACGAAACTTCTTTTAAAAATATTAAAAATCTTAGTGGTTCCAAACTTTTGGACTGTACTGTATGTCTAAGAAATTCTGACGATAGATATCATTAAAAATTTTAAAGTGTACTTCCTTGGCTTTGGGAGGTATGGGAAAAGAGATATAAAGTTCTTAATTTATGAATGGAGTTCTTGGGAAAATTTGAGTTATGTTATTTCGGCTGGCTTGATTTGGAAATTTATCTTGGGTTAATAAAGTTCTGATTAATTTATTTGGCAAGCTACTTGTAAAAAACTTGGCCATTTATTTTTAAAGATGGTAAATGCAGAGCTTTAGATTGGGCACGGTGTGACTAACCATCTGTACAAAGGCTTTTGGAATGCAGTTCAACACCATATTAAATTGTTTGTAATCACAATAAAAGTTATATTTTTCACAAAAAGTTTTATGATTCATAAAACAACCTTCCTTATCTAACAGGTGAACAGCAGACCAGATACCTCTCTCCCACCATTCTCTTAAAAAGAGTGACTTGTTCCTTAATAAAATATACCTATTGTTCCAAATTGGTGAATTGTGAGGGGTAAAGTTATGTTTATATATCAACTTCCAGTATAAAAGAACCTGTTTATAAAATTCTGACAGTTTAAGAGGGAGTTTTGGTATTGAAAAATCACAACATAATAAAAAATTATATCCCACCAACACTTTTAAAGATATTCCTAGGAGTGCAGAACCAGAAACTATTGTTATTTATTAGAAAGTTTTTGAGCCATGTAACCTTGAAAGTACCATTCATGCAATCAAAATCTATGGCCTGTAAACCCCCTTCTTTATAATCTTTTTACTATTGCCGCTTTTTTAATATAATGAGCTTTTCTTTTCCAAATATAGTTGAAGTTCATCTGATTAATTAACTTATTTTCTTATCAGAAATAGGAAGGGATCCTGCAAGGTAAATGCATCTAGACAATGACTCAACTTTAGTCAATAAAATTCGACCAAATATAGAAATGTCTCTCTGCAACCATCTATCCAATCGGGTCTTACATTTAGCTATTCTATTAGATATATTTAATGCTTCACATTCCACTTTATCTTTGGTAATTACAATCCCAAGTTATTTAATCCTAGATTTAATTGGTACATTGCAAATTTGTGTAAGATGAGATTCTTTCAATGTCATTATTTCACATTTACTTAAATTAAGACACAGACCCGAGGCATTAGAAAAATTATTAATAATTTGGAGAGTTTTTAGAACCTGATCAGCATTTTTTTAAAAATAAGGCTGTGTCATCAGCCAGTTGACTGATCACTATAGAATCACCAAAAACCTTTAAATGCTCGATATCTGAATTTTTGATTGCAAGAGCGACCATTTCAGCAGCCAAAATAAAAAGTAACGGTGAGATGGGACAACCTTGTTTAATTCCTCGACTTCTTATATTAAAACGTGGAGTGGTCCCTTCTGGCAAAGAAACGGAGCAATTTGTGTCCCGATATAAGCTACTAATTATACTTCTAAACTTTTCCCCAAATCCCAAAAATTCTAAAGCAGAAAAGATAAAAGGGTGTTCGACCGTATCGAACGCTTTGTAAAAATCAAGGAAAAACACAACACCATAATCATTAATCTTGTCTTTATAATCAATCAGATCTTGGACCAAACGTAAATTATTGAAAATCGACCTACCCTTCATAAACCCTGATTGCGTATCACTTATAACCTGGGATAAACCACTCTTCAAATGATTAGAGAAAATGTGTGCTTATAATTTATAATCATTATTTAACAGTGTGATGGGCCGCAAGTTTTCTAATATCTTAGGATCTTTGCCCGGCTTGGGAATGAGAATTATAACCCCTTGCTTCATAGTATGAGAAAGTGACAAACATTCTGTAATTTCTGTCAAAGCTTTAAATAAAAGCAGCTTAATTGAGTCCCAAAAATTTTTTTAAAAATTGGCCGTTAGACCGTCAGAGCCAGGGGATTTGTCAGAAGAATATTATCAAAAAAAGCGTCCGCATTAATTTTAGAAAATGTTGATTTATATAAATTACTATAAAACAGAAAAACGTTTCTTGCTATATCCTTTGCGTTGGACGATTCATTGTCATCAATAATTAAAGAACGTATGTTGTTTTTTTTCCTGCACTGTAAAACCGAACAGTGAAATTAATTAAATTAAATGAGTTTGTTTCACTCAAATAATAATGAAAGTTCATTGTACTTAATAGAAAAAAGTTGCATGAACTCAAAATTTTATTTCTAAATTAGATTTCTAATTCCCAACATGCTTTGCATCAGACAAATATAAATAACTGTTGAAATTAAGTGTTATTTTGTGTGTTTTTGCACAAGATTAACATATGGAGATGTAAGTTAATGTTTAATATTGTATTATGTTGGGATTCAGTGGGGTTCTGTTATGTTAGTTTTGTAGGGTTACCATTGTGGTGAAGAGTAGAGCCTGTGGTTAGGTTGAGGATGAGCTGCAAAACATTTAAGACCACATATGTTGTTTGATTACATATATGCAAGTATGTAATGACTCTCTGATAATGTCTCTCTGATAGTTATAATAGCATGTGTTATTTGCTATGTAACATTTAACCAAGATCTGAATGTGATGTTTATGTCAATTAACTGTATGTAATTAACATTATGATGAGTTGGGAAAAGGATGCTGGTGACGGGATTGTTAGTGAGAGACACCTGTGCACCACACTGGCCTTGATCCGCTTCCATGGCTCTCAGCCCCGCCCCACTTGTCACAAAAAATTTAAGTTCTACCAACTTTAAAAAAATGAGTTAGTTTACTTAAATGTTTTGAGGTAATAAGTTTCCTCAAATGTTTTGAGTATTCTGAACTTATTGGGTTTTACAGTGGGTCTACTCTTTTCCAATCCACAGAAGTATGCTGAATTTCTCTCCCCTTCTTCTATCCATTTGGCCCTTGAGCGAATGTAAGCGCCTTTTGCATTTTGAACATAAATGTTGTCAAGTTTAGATTGTAAAAGTAAAAATTTCGCTCTCTCCAAATCATCTGAATGACTGTTACAGCATTCACTTATTTCTCTAATCGGATTGACTTCTTCTAAATGGAATATTTTTTTTAAAGTTTTTTGGCAAAAGAAATAGAAAAATTACGAACTCTAAATTTCAAATATTCCCATTACTGATATTTGAGGGAAAACAGTCTTCAATAATATCTGCAATAAGAGATTTAATACCCTGACACAAGGCCTCAGATCTAAGAAGACTGGCGTTAAATTTCCAATATCCCTTATTACTACGCCGTACAGTTAAGAGACTTTAAATTTAAACCAATCATACAGTGACCAGAAATTGGTGCAGGGGATATAAAGCAACCAGAAATATTTTCTTTAACATGACATGAGATAAGCCAAAAATCCAATCTTGATTTACTTGTTCCATCTGGTTTTGACCAAGAATACTGACATAAATTGGGGTATAAATCTCTCCAAGGATCAAACAGACCAAATGAACAGCAGAAATTGTATAATACAGTATTGTAGTGATGAGTATTAAATTTAGATGAAAAACGGTCCAACCAATCATCCTGAACCATGTTAAAATCCCCTTCTAATATAACATTATCCATCAAATACGTAAGTTTCAGGCCCCTTATCACTTAAGATATTTCCGATAACAATTCCCTATTTTGATGATTATTATTATAACCATATATATTTCCTAATATAATAAACAGGTCATCAAGAGTAAGAACATATAAGCCAATGGCCAGTATTGCTGGTTTTGTGTGCAATTATTTTCCCAGGATAATTATGAAACAAAATTGCAACTCCCGCAGAACGATTTGTACCGTGATCAAATAAAATTTTGTCCCCCCACTGATTAATCCAAAATTTCTCATCTAAATTACTCTAATGAGTTTTTTGTAACATAAAACAGTGTGCCTTTTTACTTTTGCAAAATAAAAAAAGAGCGTGGGTTTTATATTATCTCTAAGACCCCTAACATTAAAGGATGAAAAACAAAAATCAGTTTTTAAATTGAACATTTGAACAAGAACAGAGTTAATAAGAACCAATAAACCTTGCTGTTAAAGTAGTGATTTACGTCCCTAAATAAACATTAAATTGTCCTTCTTATGTCCATTCAGTGTCACACCGCATACCATTTAAGTAGCAGAAATTCTTTTCCCATTGATGAAGCCATATGGACCCCTGAAATAGGCTCGATGACCTGCTTCTCTTGCCTGCTTTATCTGCGGCCACAGTAGTGCTCTGGCCTCCCTGTCCGCTGGTAAGATGTGTTCGGCGAAGCTGATGTTCAAGTTTTTGCAGACTGAAGAATTCTTTGTAAGGTGCCAGAATTCATCTCTATAATGTCTCATGGTGAACTGGATGATCATCTGCACTGTTAACGATTTTCTTGTATTTTTACAGTACAGTACTGGCAGCACGGTTGCCAGAAAGTTACTGAATTTTGATTTACAGTAATTGTACTGTAATTCAATTTACAGTACACAAGAACAGTACTGTAATTCTACAAAGCAGTATGTACTGTATTTTTACTGCATTTTCTACTTTTAGTTTGCTTCTGCTGTAATTAATAATACAGTATTGTACTGTAATATCAATATTGATATATTACTGCTAAATATTACTGCAATTTTCAAAATAATAACCAATAATGTTAATATTATAATTATATAATATGTAGTTATTACAGTATATACATTTATAAGAAGTAATATTAATGATGACAGAATACCTGCAAATAAAAAGACAATCCAAACAATGTTCTTGTCAAAAATATGTTTTATTCAATCAATTAAACTATTAAACCATTTTATTTAAAACCATTGCATGTTCAGTGAATCAGCAATTTACAGGTATTAACGGATGTTAATGGGACAGTTTACCCAAAAATGAAAATTCTGTCATCATCTCTGACTCACCTTCAAGTTATTCCAAGCCTGTATAAGTTTCTTTCTTCTGCTAAACACAAAAGAAGATCTTTTAAAGAATGTTGGTAACCAGACAGTTGATGGTAACCATTGACTTCCATAGTGGGGGAAAAAAATACTATGGGAGTCAATGGGTGCCGTCAATTGTCTGGTTACCAACATTCTTTAAAATATCTTCTTTTGTGTTCAGCAGAAGAAAGAAACTTATACAGGTTTGGAATAACTTGAAGGTGAGTAAATGATGACAGAATTTTCATTTTTGGGTAAACTGTCCCTTTAAAGGGTTAGTTCACCCAAAAATGAAAATTCTATCATTTATTACTCACCCTCATGTCGTTCTACAACCCTAAGACCTTCATTCATCTGCGGAACACAAATTAAGATATTTTTAATGAAATCCAAGAGGTTTTTGAGCCCCAATAGTAGAAAGCAACATAATTACCACATTCAAGGTCCAGAAAGGAACTAAAGACATTGTTAAAGTAGTCCACATGACTACAGTGGTTCAACCTTATTTTTAAAGGGGTAGTTCACCCAAAAATGAAAAATCTGTCATTTATTACTCACCCTCATGCCGTTCCACACCCGTAAGACCTTTGTTAATCTTCGGAACACAAATTAAGATATTTTAGTTGAAATCTGATGGCTCAGTGAGGCCTGCATAGGGAGCAATGACATTTCCTCTATCAAGATCCATTAATGTACTAAAAACATATTTAAATCAGTTCATGTGAGTACAGTGGTTCAATATTAATATTATAAAGCGACAAGAAAAAAAACAAATTAACGACTTATATAGTGATGGTTGATTTTAAAACACACATTCATGAAGCTTCAGAGCGTTATGATTCAGTGTGTCGAATCAGCTGTTTGGAGCGCCAAAGTCACGTGATTTCAGCAGTTTGACACGCGATCCGAATCGCTGATTCGACACAAAAGATTCATAACGCTCTGAAGCTTCCTGAAGCAGTGTTTTGAAATTGGCCATCACTATACAAGTCGTTATTTTGGTTTAATATTAATATTGAACCACTGTACTCACATGAACCAACTTAAATATGTTTTTAGTACATTAATGGATCTTGAGAGAGGAAGTGTCATTGCTGGCTATGCAGGCCTCACTGAGCCATCGGATTTCAACAAAAATATCTTAATTTGTGTTCAGAGGATGAACGAAGGTTTTACAGGTGTGGAACGGCATGAGGGTGAGTAATAAATGACCGAATTTTCATTTTTGGGTGAACTAACCCTTTAAGTGTGCACAAATGTAAATGAAACAAAAACATACAAGAAAAGAGAACTTGAGGATTGGGTTGGGTAAAAGAATGACAAGTGAGCGACAAAAAAGAAAAAACAAACAAACAAACAAACAAACAAAAAGTGTGTGTGGGTGCAGGCATCATTTTGAAGTTTTGTGGGTTGATGGCCCTCACCTTCCTCTGCACCACCCTCTTGGTCCCATGCTGACTCCCTGTCTGGCAGTACACTTCGTCTGTCTGGCATTTCCATCTTCAGGGTTGATTCTGACCAGGAACCTGTTAGCAATATCATACCAGTCAATAAATATGCTTTTCATTTTTGGGTGAACTAACTCTTTAAAACATTGTATTAAAATGGCTAATACTTACAGAAAACTTATTCCCAGGCTGCAGAGACAACTGGCCCACACTGTAGAGCTGTAAGAAATCAATATACATTTTATTCAGTTATTCGTTACTTGTTGAGGATGTATAAGCTAACACCTCATTGTATAGCTAACAATATCTTTAGTAAAAAAAAAAAAGCTTCTGCTTCTAAAAATTCTAACTTGCTTTTTGGCATACATGGGTCTATGTTGACTAATATATCAACTCTGATATATATATAATTTTTTACCTTTATTCATAAATAATTAATAATTATTTGTCATTACAATCACAACGCTACAGAACTGAGTCTTCCGTCTAAATGAAATTAAGTAAAATGCTAAACTGGTACCAATAGTCAATCTCTCTAAGCCCAAATCACCTATTTACATTGCAAAGGAAAGTTAAATATTTTTAAGCCTTGTTTTCACGTATTTTTCTATCTAAACGACTTATTCAAATAGGTCCAGTGTTGACCGCGACAACACTGGACCTATATGAATTTTTGGGTGAACTAAAAATTCAAATAGGTACATCATAGTGATTCTTTACAGTAATTCTGCTTTAGAAGATAGGTACATCTTGATCTCTTTTGTGTTAAATTCCACGCCTTGACAGTTCTGCGATCATAACGGTGTTCTGCTTAAGTTCCATCCATCATGGCGGTCAGGTTATTTATCGCGTCGAGAATGGCGGCGTTGGAAACCTCAGGTTGGGCGTCCCCTTTTACTCTTTTTTTGAGGTACAGGGATTTTAGTAGGTGTAGATTCCATCGGTCTTCTTACACTCACTTTTTGAGTTTCCATCATCTCTTCATTGGCAGGAGCAGCGTAGTCATGAAACGACGGGTGTACACCCAGAGAAGCATCATCTGCAGCAGCCGTTTTGGTTTCGGCATTTTTTTTTTAAGTATCACACAAAAATATTTAACAAAAACGAGTTCTTCCTTTTTCTTACACCTTCAATGGTCGAATAACTAAATAAAATAATCAAGAAGGGTAAGTAATGTGAAAATCTGGGACTAAAGATCAGAGACACAGCAAAGTACGTGTGCTCAGTTCGGCATCTTGCCGGAACCTCCCATCCGGGTATGTTTTGGAATACTCATTTCAACATACTATGATTTGGGACATACTAATTCTTTTTTCGAATACTATTTAGGATGGATAGTATGCGAATTGGGACGCAGCATAAGACCAGGTTTTAAAAAAATAGTGGTTTCACCTTCCGAAAACACCGGATCCATGTGGACTAAACTATCCGATACAAAATTTGTGCGTATTCACAAAAACGCGTCTCCGTGTGGACGGGGCCTTAAAGTGATCAAAAGACAGGCATAATTTCCATAACAAATGCCAGTCCAACAATTAACCAATTAGTACAAATTATAAAACTAATGAAGTAATAATGAAGCAATACTTGACAGCTCCTCTTATTTCCTTATATGATTGTTCATCTGTCCCTTATTTTGTTTATTAGTAATACTTCAGGAGTTTATATGCATAAGATGTCTTACTTAATCCGTCTTACTTTTCGGTATCAAATTAGAACAATACATTTTTACTGACTAAAGTTATAAACATTCTTAAAGAAAAAAATGGATGACTTCTAAAGACTATTTTTAGCACTTTTATGCCACTGGCCTCGAGAAGGAGGTCTCTGCAGAACAAAAAGGGGCGATTCCCAACTTTGGGGTGTTGTCACACGGGAATAGGTGTTTTTCAACCTCTTTACCTGATTTGCTCAAATCAAGTGGGAGATTTCCGGAAAAACAGTAAGAGATATGTATTGTATATGAATGTAAGTGTATTGTTTAAGTTGTTTAACAGTTGTTTAATGTTTCTTTTGCGTGAATATGCTTGCTAGCCTGTTGTAAAAAGCGCCAAACAATCTTTCACTCACTTCTAGCAACAAGGTTGAGGCTACAGTGTCTGTGGTCAATAAAATGATTATAATGTTTAAAGTCTTCAGAGTCATCATTTCAGGTTAACACATTTTCTTTATTTTAAAGCTTACACAAGGTCAGTGAGTAGTCTTATTACAGTTTTTCTCAATCGATTTGGTACATTTCTCCAAACTCAGGTAATAGCGTATTGTTACACCCCTACTATTTGTCTATATAAAATATAGACTACATAGCCGTATTGTGACAAAATTACATCCCGTGTCATTATAATTCGTAGTTTATGCAAAATAATAATAAATAACTAGCAATAAAAAAAAAACGTAGAAGGCTAAAACTTGCATAAATCATATATTTCGCCTTCTCGAGCTATAAGCTACAGGTCCTGTAAAATAGTTCATACTCTTCAAAATAAATGAATGTATTATAGTAAAATGTTTCCATATATCTAGGCAGGCACTCAGGAAAAACGCATAGTTTCCCTGTTAACGGAAGTCAAGCATGCAGCAAAATGTTATTTATTTATTTTACATTATCTCGACATAATTGTTTCTCGTGATCTAAACATTAAAAAAGTAGTTGTGATCATGAGAAAACAACTTCCGTACTTTTTTGGTTGGATCGTTAAATACACCTCTCTCAGTTAGAAAACACCCCAAAATTGGGAGACGCCCCTCTTTTGTTCCGCAGAGACCTATACTTGCTGGCCTCTGGTTGTTACCGCTAGAGGGGGCTATATGCTTATGTAGTGAAAACTGACCCTCCTGTTGGTCGAAAAAAGTAGTTCTGTTGTCATGCCATGCCATGCTGTTGCAGACCTATGACAGCCACACGCGATTCACTCTCATGTGTGATCATTCATGGCAACTTAACATATAGGCTAATTAAATAAAATTAATTCAAGATTTAATACTTTTGTTAAATTATTCCAGTGCATTTACGAAATGTACTGTAGCTATAGCTAAACTAGTATATAAGTGCTGAATGACAATAAACTAAAATTAACTTTAAATCTTGAACTTTGATCTGTCATTTGTTCATCTCAAGGAACAGCAGCTTCTTAGAAGTGATTGAGTATGGCAAGGAGGTGGGTCAGACCTTTATGAGATTTACTAAAAAAAAAAAAAAAAAAAAAGTGAAAGTAGCCTATTTTGCCTTATGTTCTTAGCCTATTTGCTCCTCCCATTTCCCAGCATTCAAATGAACAGATCTCAGCTTTTTTGTTTATGTACAGATTTTATTAAAGTTTTTATTGATTTAGTGATTTATTCAGACTTTCAATATGAAAATCTATGATAATAAATATGAATTATGTTAATTTATCCCATATCAGTATTTATTATGTAAAAAAAAAGAAAGAAAAAAAAGCTTGTAGCTATTTTTGACTACTGTCCCTTATATGCACTTACGATAATAGTGTATAGCAAAACAAAGCCAATCACGTTCGATGTTACGTCGATACTGACGTAATGGGGTCTCGCCTGGGAGCCCAATCACCTCCAAAGGATACAAAACAAGCCAATGGGAATTGGCCAGTGAGATTTACATGCGGGACCACACCCCCGGCATCCGGGTATAAATAGAGCCGGCATACTCACCTTCATTCATACTTTTTCTTCTGAGCCGATCGGCTGATCATCCTTTCACCTCTACAAGAGTGAATTTCTTCTAAGAGAGCAAACAGCAATTCTAATTGCTAAGGACTAGATCTCTGGGAGATCTGAGGATCACAGTGGGAGCCACTTCATTGGGTCTGCTCCCACTCCTCCGCAACACCATGTGCCGTCGTTTTGATACCGTGAATGGGGTCCACTCACGTGGCTCCGAGTGGGCAGGGTGGCGAGGGGAGGCTGTGCGTCCCCGGGGCACCAAGACCCTGCCCGTGGCGAAGGAAGGAGTGGCTGAGAGTGAGGGAGCGGAGCGGAGCTCACCCTTAACACAGACCTTCTTATATGACCCAGAGGTTTTGGAAATTGCTCTTTTATTGACAATGTGGGTACCGGAACAGAAAGAAAACAAAACACAGGATTCTCCCTCGGGAGAGGGTGCGGTCACCGTCTCCTGTAGAGCAGCCTCCAAAACTTCCGGGTCTCCCGTCTCAGGGCCGCTTCTTAGCTTTCTTCTTCTTGGAAGAAGGCTGGGCGGGAGGCGTGGCCTTCCTGCGGGAGGCTCGGGGAGGATGGGACAGATCCGATCTCCCAGAAGTCTGAGCCGCAGGAGGACGCCCTCGGCGAGGAGCAGATGGAGGCGCGGCCCATGGCGGATTGGTGCAATCATCACGCCGGGGCAGAATGTGTTTTATGGCCTCCATCTGCTTTTGCACTGCCGAGAACTGCTGAGTGAAGTCCTTGACAGTGTTGCCGAAGAAGCCGGCCTGGGAGATGGGGGCGTCGAGAAAGCGAACTTTGTCGGCGTCCTTCATCTCAGCCAGGTCAAACCAAAGATGCCATTCCTGGACCACCAGGGTGGACATCGTCTGACCCAGGGCGCGTGCCGTGACTTTCGTCGCCCGGAGGGAGATGCGGATGGTTCCGTGGGAGACGGTTCTGCGGGAGACACGGATGGTTCTGCCAGGTGGCCGCGGACTGCGGGCACAAGTGCACCACAATCGCACGTTCCACCTGCGGAATATCCACGTACCCCTTGGCAGCCCCGTCATCGAGGGTAGTGAGAGTGGAGGAGGCAGAAGAACGTAGTCTGGCAGTGTGAGGTGCCATCCACGTCTTCTGGAGCTCCTCACGCACCTCCGGGAAGAATGGCACTGGGAACCCAGAAACCAATCATCCAACCGCGAGCACTCGGGACACAGTGGAGGGTTCCACACGAGACCGATGCCCGCGGTGGCCTGGGCAAGCATGGCTGTTAACTCAGAGTCCGCCTCCAACTGAGCAACCTTCCCTGAGGGCGGAAGCTCGGAGTCGTTGTCGCTCTCTGAGCTGTTCAGCCCACTCCCCGATGCAGCAATCGACATCTGATCCTCCTCCGGAGCACCGAAAGTGACGCGGGGAACCCCCGTGGAGGGCCCCACGGCAGCAGCCGGCAACTCGACAGCACATGGTGTTGCGGAGGACTGGGAGCAGACCCGATGAAGTGGTTCCCACTGTGATCCTCAGATCTCCCAGAGTACTATCCGGACCAGCGGCCACTACAACTGCTGGTGCTGGGGTAGTAACAGAAAGGACACTCACTTCTGTGTTAAAGAAGGAGAGTCGCGATCTCAACACCAACATGGACATGCTCTCGCAGTGAGGGCATGTACCATCCACGAGCGCTGACTCAGCGTGCGGTCTACCCAGACACGTGAGACAGTGATCATGGCCGTCAGAGGAGGTCAGGAAATGACCTCATCCAGAAACACACGGATGAAAAGACATCTTGAAAAAGGCGCTGATCGCCCGTGCTTGCACTTTTAGTATACCTCACTAACCGAAGCACACAGGGATGAGTGCAGCACCATCCTGTGGGCAGCGCGCCGTCACACCCACCGCTGAGCGTGCCTTCCCAACCAGCTGGAGAGACTCGAGCAGCCCCGAGAGAACACACAGTAAAAGCAATTAAAATTGCTGTTGTCAGGATCTAGTCCTTAGCAATTAGAATTGCTGTTTGCTCTCTTAGAAGAAATTCACTCTTGTAGAGGTGAAAGGATGATCAGCCGATCGGCTCCGAAGAAAAAGTATGAATGAAGGTGAGTATGCCGGCCCTATTTATACCCGGATGCCGGGGGTGTGGTCCCGCATGTAAATCTCACTGGCCAATTCCCATTGGCTTGTTTTGTATCCTTTGGAGGTGATTGGGCTCCCAGGCGAGACCCCATTACGTCAGTATCGACGTAATGTCTCTGTTCCCTCCTTCAGGGAACGGGGGTTATAATAGTAACCTAGACGTTATCCATTTTATTCCTCAAAATGTTTACAAATGTACATTTTTTAAAATCATAATTTCTGTCACATAAAATATTATATTTTATGTATTTAGTTGAAAAAACACTCTGGGGAAAATGTGATGTTTTAGGGAAAATGTTACAAATGACAGAATTTGATGCAGGTTTATAGTAGACAAAAAAGTAAACTAATGAGAGTGAAACGTGTTTTCAGAGAATCTATTTCCTATATATACTGATTGGCTTCATCACTCCATCACCTCTCCAGCAATAAGCTGGTGTGTGGTGGACATTCTGGCACAATATGGCTGCCGTCGCATCATCCAGGAGGATGCTGCACATTGGTGCTTGAAGAGATTCCCCCTTCCATATATAAAGCACTTTGAGTGCAGAGAAAAGCACTATATAAATGTCACAAATTATTATTATTATTAAATAATAATAATAATAATAATAATAATAAAATTCATAAGACAAAAGTGCATTTATTTGAAGAGACACCCAAATATATAAGCAAGTAAGTTTACAGTGAGCTGATTCTTTTCTGTTTTTCTTTGTTTTTTCAGTTTGTTTGCCAAAGAATGGATATGTCTACATGATTCTTGTGGAAATACAACCTGCTTGATTAAGATCTGATTTTTGAACTACTGTCTTCTTGTCTCTCAGTTTTCAACAAAATCCTCCCATACTGTTAAATGTTAAGGCACCCATCAGATGCAACTAATGTCACAGCTAAAGTGAAGGCTGAGGAAATGTTTCCTCAATGCTCACATTAAATGACTACACTCCACTGAGATTTATGTGACATGTTCACTTTAAGGATTACTATTCTAATTACTGTTATTGTTCCTCTTAACTATGAACTTTGCTTTTGTGGATGTGCTCATGCTGAATATGAGATAGAGGGGCAATGTTGGCCAAAGTGTGCTTCTGGTAAGACTGCTAATAAAAAGTAAAAAAAAAAAAAAAAAAAACTGGCTCCACAGATACAGTATGTGCTGATTGTAAAGCTGACACGTATTCAAACGGCTCTTTTTTATCCTGTCTACCACACACAAAGTGAGTGTTCACTTATGCTGTTTGTATGTGCTGTTGGTCATCATTTTTCAACACATCTGATCCTGGATCATCTGACAGTGAATGTGGAAATCCCCCTACTGCTTTAGCAATCATAATTTAGTGTTATAGTTACTTTAATATTAATTACAGTAGTAAGTGTTTTTACAATTATACATATTCGAAAGAAGAAACATTCTAAACATTCAGGTAAGCTTTATTCAGATTGTTAAGAATATTTTTTTATGAGATCTAATTGTTTTATGATTGACTTTTCTGTGCAAATTCAACCAAATTAAATAATATAGGCCTACAGTATAACTGATACTATACCTAATATTTTGACAATCATTCATATACACTGTATATTTGCTATTAGGAATAAATATGGTGATACATTGACAAATATAATATTGATTATTTTCTAATAATTTTGTCTTCTGTTCATACAGGAATACAGGTATATTGAAAGTTGATCTTTTTTCACATTAAAGAGAGAAAAAATAAAGCAAATATCTTTTACTGTGTTTTAAATAACAAAATGTATGTTTATTTGCTTTTTGTTAAAAGGAAACAGGAAATTTAAATGAAAAAGCCAGTTAAAAAGGTAAGAGTAGTAATTCACAGACATACAACACAGTTAATCAGCTCATAATACATAATAATAGATTTTAATTGTGAGTTATATAATATTTTTTTGTTTTCTATGACTGTGTAAGAAAGCAATGTAAAACATTTTTTTGTGCTTGTGCAAGCTGAAAAGTAATGCTGTCCTTCACTGTTTTCAGTTGTTGGTGGCAGGATAAATGATGAGACATTCGGAATGGAAGAACAAGTCCTAACAAAATGTGAATGACTGCAGTTTCCAGACTACGCGGCATTGTCTCCACATTCTCTAAAGAATTTAACATGCCTGAAGTCCAGCACTTAGAGCCACTAACAGTCCTTAAAACAAACTGAGGCGCCTGTTTGACCAGCGGTGGCTCTGTTTATGAACTGCTGACCGCGCTAACAAGGACAGTACTATTGCATGGTTCTTAGATTTTCTTTTAAGATCTAGCAGCAAATGACCAACTAGTAGTTTGCCAAGGCAGTTAGGCAATCAGGCTTCCTTTCTGTCATTAAATTAGACCAATCTACATTTTACTGACTTAAAAAAAAGTTATAAACAGTCTTGAAAACAAGTTGATGCACTTTTATGCAACTGGCCTAGTTGTTACCGCTAGATGGGGCTATACGCTTATAGCATATAGCCTTAAACTTATCTTGTCATGCTGTTGCAAATTCTGACAAAAGAACAGTTTGTTAATAAACAACCATACTCGATTCCCTCATGGGGAAAAAAAATATTCAAGATTTTATAGCACAACCTACTTCATCTTTGCTAGGAATTTATTTCATTGCATTCAATGACTGTTGTGTATCTCTAGGCTATAAGAGCTGAATGACAATAAACTGAGTGAACTTTAAGTTTTGAACATTGATCTGTCATTTGTAGGATCTCAAGGAAGAGAAGCTTCTATCATTGACAAGAAGGTATGGGTCAGATCTTTGACGAGATTTAACTACCAAATTAACTAGAACATCACAGGGCTCTCAAGTTTTGAACTGAGTTCAGAGTGAGATTTCGGCGGCGGCGGCGGAAGCGACGGGGGTTTGGGTGGGGATGGGGGTCTGATATGAAAAATGACACAAATTCGTACAAATAAAAAAATATTTATTTAATTCAGCATTTTAGTGTGTATGTGAGTGAGTGAGTGAGAGAGATAGAGAGATAATGGTAATATAATCATACACATTTTATTTATTTTTTTCCCTCAACATTATAATGTGAAACAATATAAACATGTTATCCATATTCTGACTCTAGTGTACATTATATGTACATTACGTTCTGCAGTGTTTTTCCCGCTCGCTGCTTGAGGTTATAATGCTTGTTCTTTAGGCCGATATTTTTTGTTTACACATATTGTTTAATGTTTTAAACTGAATGAAAACCTTAAGATAAAACGTAAACTTGTTGTGTATATTACCTAATAATAAGTTTGTTCAGAAATGGTGATGACAACTTGAATAAAAAAATGTTTAAAAACGTCTCTCATTTTCTCAAAATAATCGTAATTTAAAGCTGCTGTCCGCGATTTTTGGCCCTCTAGCGGTTAATAAACAGAACAGCACGCATTTTGCGGAGGAACATTGTAGCCGGAGCTACTTTTCTCCGTGTATGTCTATGGCGAGTCACGCAGTTACTGTGATACTCTGCGGCGGGTCCTACCAGTCCGGTCTGAAATAGTCCGAATATAAACACTTAGTGTACCATAATGATTCAGGATAAGACAAAACACGGTTTGGAAAATGGATTCATGTTGTATATTCTCATTATATAATTTTTGTAAATTTTTAACACAAAAAAAGTTGCGGACTGCAGCTTTAAATACACGAATATTCATTTTTTATTAGCCCAAATATTCGAATACAATATTTTGGAAAAATGCCCATCCCTACTAGCTAGGCAAGTTCACGTAAAGTACTTTGGACAAACTGTTAACTAACCTACCAGCTGCCTGGACACAAAGATGACTTACTGTACTCATAGGATATGGTCCCATATCAATCACGATCAGTCTGTAGCCAGATGTGAATCAATGTGACTGACAGATGTCCTCTTCTAACTACGAGCATCTGAATCAGTGAGCGAGCCCGTGAATCACAGAATGTATCGTTGGAATCAGAACGTAAACGTTGTTGTGGCGGGAATATCTAAATCTTACCCGGATACAGCAATTCTATTTTCTGATTGGCTGTCCGGTAGCTATATTTTTTTATTAGATTAACTGGTGCGTGGCAGGGCCTTCTGAACTCTATGGGGAACTCGCTTGATTCCTCTAATAGCGGCGCAACTTGTTGTGCGTTATCCTGGAGATCTCTCTACGTGAGAAATACAAGGTGTGGCGTGTGAGCGTGTGAACGGGTTGAAATGCGTGTGTCTCACGCTCAATGCGTGAGACTTGAGAGCCCTGCATCTAAATTAAAATAACTCCATGCTTTTTGTTCCATTATGAATCCGAAATTGCGTGATAGCAACGTCACTGTTTTGATTTACTGATTAACAACAATAAACTAATTCAGAAATAGTTCTCAGTTTTTGTTAATTTAATTCGCTCTCAAATTACGTCGAAACAAAGAACGCCTTCAAGTGAAATGTTCGTGTGTTTTTAAACTTTTTTGGGTGTGCCGCGTGACTGCAAAACTGAAAGAGCTTTACTCAGACAATGAGCAACAGTAGCCTATCTGTGACCACTGACCAGCGAATTGTGAAAGAAATAGACTGCAATTAGCAGCTGGTAAGTAGTTTTTAGTCTTTTATTAAAAAGGAAAAGTTTCTGCTGACCCGAGTCCCGAGCATCCAAGCCTACTAAAAAAGTCACGGCACAAAAAATACTGGCTTTTGTTGTCCTTATTTTAAAGGCATTCGACAACTGACTAATTTATATAAATGGCTTCCTTTATCTTTTAGCAGTCGCTTTGACCGTGTTAATACGTGTTATACGTGTTATTTCTAAATTTCCTAAACATTTTGACTAAAGTAGCTAAGTTGACAAACGTGAAACGGGTTAGTTACACTTTCAATTTCTCCATCAGAATCAAGTTACGATTCCATATGTGGTAAAGTAGAGCCCTGTGGCAGACACAGCAGATTTTAGAGGAGAAAAACTAATTTTGATGTACGAAAGTAACTTTTTTTTTACTTCATTTATTTTTGTTATGGCAATTTCTGCTTTGTAGTTAAAGGGGCACTATGTAAGATTTTTACTTTAATAAAGCATAAAAATACCCTAATGTGTTTGCAGATATTTAGGAAACATGCTAAGTTCACCTACTTGTTTCTCAGAAAAACAATGCTACAGCCAGATATTCTACTTTGAAAATGTGCGTTCCGTGTCGGAATGTCTGTTTTTGTTTTGGTCTGTGCGAAACCTCGTGCTGCAGTTAATCCAATAGTATTTCGACATCACAGGTTGCCAGTTGGCGGAAACCAGCAAACAAACTGGGTCAGAGAATCAGGCAATAACGTCAGCTGCGCGTTCCTGCTTTCTTCTCTGTCACGGTGAAGTGACACACACCCACGCGGGCGCCTCCTCTCTCTCTCTCGTCTCATTCGCTCCGGTTAAGTAGTGCTTGTATTGCGCATAATTTTAGTCATTCCCACAGGTTTCACACTCACACCAAAAGCGCGCGCACCACTGATCTATATTAGTGAAGAGAACAAGCCACGCTCAGTCTTCAGAGACAGAAGTCAAACAGAGTCACAACAAGTACCAAAATAAGCGCCTTCCTGCGCTTAAACTGTCGAATACATACAAAAGTATGTAAAAACCAGCGGCACAGGCAATCTTGGCCAGTACACAGATAACGCAGTCAGTTTTTAATCGTTAAATAGCTAAGAAAGTGAACTCATGTTGTGTGTAACTGTATTGGGTACAATGCAAACACAATGTGTTATTTTACATTTGATTACTTTAATTTCTGTAGTATTTCTTACCTGAATAAAAACCCAGTTAAAGGATTAGTTCACTTTTAAATAAACTTTTGCTTATAATTTACTCACCCCCATGTCATCCAAGATGTCAATGTCCTTCTTTCTTCAGTCGAAAAGAAATTAAGGTTTTTGATGAAAACATTTCAGGATTTTTCTCCATACAATGGGCTTGAATGGGCACCAGACGGTTCAAGGTCCTAAAGACAGTTTCAGTGCAGCTTCAAAGGGCTTTAAACGATACCAGACGATGAATAAGGGTCTTATCTAGCGAAACGATCAGTCATTTTTAAAAAATTTAAAAAAGTTTACGTTTTATAAGCACAAATGTTCGCCTTGCTCTGTTCTCGGATGAGCGTTCGTGACGTCACGTAATACGCAATTACGTTGAAAAGGTCACGCATGACATAGGCGGAAGTACAGATTCGGTGTTTACAACTTGAACATGCAAATACTAACCCTGCGTCTCGATCAGCTCCCTAGTTCCCTAGGTCGTGAATCAGTATGAAAGTGAATGTGGCTGATTCCCTGATCAGTGCCCTGACTACTGAACTAGGGAGCCGATTGAGACACACTCCGTTTACAAAAACAAGGTAAAACAACTAATGGTTCTTCCATCCTGTGTTGTCAGTACCATCAGACTGTCATACCCTTCTCCATCAGAACAAAAACACCTCTAAAGGGGGTCGCACACAGGACGTGCGAGCTTAATTTTGACTCGACTCCTGACTCGACAATGGGAGTGTTTTACGTCAACAGGGAAACATTACATATGCTTTAATATTTCGCACTGAGGTTAGTGTACATGGACAAATGGCACAACAAAGCAAAAAGAAAGAAAAGGCTACGTTTATTATACATTTTTAGACTTTATTCAAGCTGTTAAACTAAGAATGGAAAACTGATGCATCTTGCAGCACAGGGTGAAGTCTGTATCTACATTAACGGGAAATATAATATACATTTAATGTAAACAATGTACATGGCGCTCTGTGGCGCAGCAGGATTTTGAACAACTTCCTGTGCCGCAGCAGTCTCTTCCATCTGCCTAATTTCTTCCTCTGTGTATTCCGGTTCAAAAAGGTAGGGCAGGCGAAAAACTCATCTTCTCCTCGTCCGACATTGTTGTTTTAACGTTACCTTTTTTTGTAAACGGCGTTTGACTTAGTATTTGCAAGTTGTAAACACCAAATCTGTACTTCCGCCTATGTCATGCGTGACCTTTTCAACATAATTGCGTATTACGTGACGTCACGAACGCGCATCCGAGAACAGAGCAAGGAGAACATTTGTGCTTATAAAACTTATTTATCTATTTATTTTTTTTAAAATGACTGATCGTTTCGCTAGATAAGACCCTTATTCATCGTCTGGTATCGTTTAAAGCCCTTTGAAGCTGCACTGAAACTGTCTTTAGGACCTTGAACCGTCTGGTGCCCATTCAAGCCCATTGTATGGAGAAAAATCCTGGAATGTTTTCATCAAAAACCTTAATTTCTTTTCGACTGAAGAAAGAAGGACATTGACATCTTGGATGACATGGGGGTGAGTAAATTATAAGCAAAAGTTTATTTAAAAGTGAACTAATCCTTTAACCCGAAAAACTTAGTTTCATAGCTCTCTTTATTCTGTTGCATTTATTTGAGCTGTTTATATTTTATTACTGACTTTTACTTGTTTTTTTTATATGAAAATAAAACTCTGCATTGAAGAAAAGTAGATTTTTGTTTGTATATGTTGTCATTTATAGTTCTTAGAAAGAAAAACGGAATCAGCAAAAAATAGGTATCGGCCGATCACACTAACAAAACAATTGGAAATCGGAATCAGCCAAGAAAATTGCAATCGGTGCATCTGTACTAAAAAGCCTCTGAATCCATCTAAATATCTCTATGAACAACAGCATATCAAAACAGATAAATCAACTCATCAGCTTACAGTGTTTAAGTCTCCTCAGCTTTCATTGTCAATTGCGCTCCCTTATTGTTGCTGGAAACCATATGCTGTAAAAGCTTAGTCTGGCTATCACCAGACCAAGCTCAATTTAAAATTGAACATTGGTCTGGGGAGTTTGCTATGTATTTCCTACTGCACAAGAGGCGTGATCAACGAGCATTAGTCACGCAATTGGATAGTCCTTCAACCAATCAGATCAACGATCGGGGTGACGTACTTTGCAGAGTAATGAGAAAACTCCAGACAGGCTTACTGTGTGTCTCAATCAGCTCCCTAGTTCAGTAGTCAGGGCACTGATCAGGGAATCAGCCACATTCACTTTCATGATATACTGATTCACGACCTAGGGAACTAGGGAGCTGATTGAGACGCAGGTTTAGTTTGTATCCGCGGTTTACAGAAGCAGCAATGGCATCGAGCGATTTTTGCAGGTTGTGCAAAAAAACATGAAAGTGATCGGTATTTACACCCACTCAAGCAATTTGTTTGCTAACTAAAGAAGTCTTTCAGCATCGTCGAGAGTTTAAAAGGCAACTCTGATACTGTTCTGGTTCAGTGTAAATGAACGCGGGATATAGCCGCCCTAAACTACGTCATTGTCATAACAACCAAAAAGAATTCCAGTCAGCTCAGGCGGCGCGAGATTCAAGAAGCAGGGAGACGAAACATATAGAGCAAATAATAAAAATATTGTCTACCATTGAAGTAAAAGAGTCCTGTACTCACATCGTGAAGCAAACCACCAAAATAACAGCAGAGAATCATTGTGTGTCATTAATCGCTGTTTGTAATCTTCCTATGAAGAGACTGTCGGATCAGCGCTCTGCTACATTTCTCTCAGATAAGGTAAATGTTTAACACAATCGGCGTAACTGTAATTGTGCATTGTTATATTTAAGTGACGGGTAGATCAGATAGAGTTTGAAAGCTGCTTGCCGTCGCTTCTCTATCGTCATCGTGTTATACCTGCCAATAGCGAGCAAGGTGGATAAGCCAGTCTGTGATTGGTTCCCGCAAAAGTGTAACAGCACAGCAGAAATGAATACACGGGTTTCCAGACTGAGTTGCCGAGCGAAATCAAATCGCCGGCAGATCAGGCTGGGTTTACCCAGACTAGTAAAAGCTGGCAATCCACGACTTTGAACGAGGGGACGGGCCAAACAATATTTTGAATTTGGACTGCAGTACCTATTTTGAACACTGGGTGTCATTATTACATAGAGCCCCTTTAAACTCATCAAAGTTAAATTGTGTTTATTGTATGTCTGTGTAGATATTTTTCATGCAAGTTGTTAGTGCCAAAGTTTTGGCTGTTAGCTGTAAGGTGAGCTAGTTCATGGCTACAAGACTCTGTGTTAGTTGTAAAATCAATGAAACATGTTACAGCCTATGCCAAGTAAATTTTTTGTTGTATTTATGCTTCTTTTTTTTTATTTTTTTATTTTTTTTATTTCAGTATGCCAAGGTCAGTGGTGTCCAAACTTGGTCCTGGAGGGCCACTGTCCTGCAAAGTTTAGTTCTAGCCTCTACACACCTGACTGTAAGTTTGTAGTATGCCTAGTAGATCTTTATTAGCTGTTTCAGGTGTATTTAATTGGGATTGTGGATCTTGGAAGAGAAAGACAAATTGAGGGATGACATTTGCTCATTTTATTCATTTTTGTAACACACACGCACACACACACACCAGTTATGTTGAAAAGTCTGAGTTGAATAAAAAGCTTTAAAAACAAATTTTTTTGTTTGTTATAATCCTTATTTCATAATGTTACATCTCACCCCGGTGAATATAATGTTACATCTCACCCCAGAGTCTGTTACAACTAACCCAGACTATGTGGTGAATTGTAACATTTCACTCCCCATATCTGAAACTAAACCACACATTTTCTGTCTGTGCTACAAAGATAATACCCATGTCATTTAATAGCTGACGCTTCTAACTAGTTTTGAACGCACCAGAGGGCTGTTTCATAAAAGATGCTAAGAAAAGCGAGGATTAAACTCCCAAAACCTAACTTGAATGAACCTAACAAATGAGTTGGGGCTAAAGCGGTTTCATAAAAGGTAATTGAAGTTCACGCAGTCCTGCTAATTTGATCCAGGTTTACCTATAGGCAAGATAATTTCGCGTGCACGCTTTTCTTAAGCAGCCCTAGAGGTTGATCATGGATCAAATCGATCCACCATAAGAAACAGCATACATTTTGTGCTATTTTATGCATTTGAGACATGGTGTTTTCCTCAGTGCATAACTTACTTTTCACAAGTTTATTCTCCATCTGTAAATGTTAGAAAGTCACGCAAATATTTCCAATTTGCTGCTAAACTTCACAGTGAACGAAACAGATGGGATGCAATAGAAGCGCAATAATTCTGACTAAAATATACATTTTGCTAAAATATTTGATGTTGGACATCAACGTGTCTTATGTACAATTTTAAACCAACAAGTAAGTACATTTTTATGATAGTAACTGTAAATAGACTATTGTAATGGGGTAAATCAATATACTTTAGGCCAACTACTGAGTTTAGATTCATCTTACCAATTAAAATTTAGTCTGTGCATATTTATTTTAATTTTTAATTTTGTGATTGTAATTTCTGCTCTTTTATGGCTAATAACCATAAAAGGTACTTCTCTTGGGCACAGAACATTTAGCCAGTTAAAAAAAAAAAAAAAAAACCTGTAGGTTACACACACACACACACACATATATATATAGTCAAACCAAAAAATTTTCAGGTATTTCTGATATATTTTTACTAGTGGGTGCAGGACACTATAGTTAATTTATGTAAGTGAGGATAGCAAAATAAAGTAAATTGTGACATTATACCAAAAATTCTTCATACAGTAAAACTGATAAAGATTTGGAACCAAAAAATATTCAGACCTGTGTTATATGACCACTTATATATATTTATATATATATATATATATATATTTCAAAATCAATAAACCTGTGACAAGGCCCCTGAACTAACCCTTTAAGTCTGTGAATGATTCAGTGGGCTATATTACGCTTAATCTATACTCTGGTCTCTCTCATATATATATATATATATATATATATATATATATATATATATATATATATATATATATATATGAGAGAGACCAGAGTATAGATTCCCAGAGGTCTATATTTTAGTAAATATGGGCCTTGGAAAAGGCTAGCTGACTTTATTGCTTCACAACCATACATGTCATTTCTGCAGGCTGCATCTTACTCTGTCACTTTTTTCATAGCTTTTGCTGGCTCTGAAACACTTGTTTGGTATTTCTCCTGCTTTTTGTGCTGCAAAAAAACACTCATCACTTAATGAAAGCTTAAAAATGAAGGCTTGATTGTTTCAGGGGCCTTGTCACAGGTTTATTGATTTTGAAATTCTGGGTTACTTTTGTTATATTTTCACATAAAACAATGATTTGGTAATCCTCTTGTACCACTGTCCTCTTTTGTGCTGAGAAATATCTCCTGACAGTTCTCTCCCAAGTGTGTCCATTTTTGTCAGTATTAAAGGTTTAGTTCACCCAAAAATGAAAAATCTGTCATTTATTACTTACCCTCATGCCGTTCCACACCCGTAAGACCTTCGTTAATCTTCAGAACACAAATTAAGATAGTTTAGTTGAAATCTGATAGCTCCGTGAGGCCTCCATAGGGAGGCAATGGACACTTCCTCTCTCAAGATCCATAAAAGTACTAAAAACATATTTAAATCGGTTCATGTGAGTACAGTGGTTCTATATTAATATTATAAAGCGACGAGAATACTTTTGGAGCACCAAAAAAACAAAATAACGACTTATTTAGTGATGGCCGATTTCAAAACAATGGTTCAGGAAGCACCAGAGCACAAATGAATAAGTGTATCGAATCTGCTGTTCGGAGCGCCAAAGTCACGTGATTTCAGACGTTGGCAGTTTGACACGTGATCTGAATCATGATTCGATACACTGATTCATTTGTGCTCCGATGCTTCATGAAGCAGTATTTTGAAATCGGCCATCACTAAATAAGTCGTTATTTTGTTTTTTTGGCGCTCCAAAAATATTCTCTTTGCTTTATAATATTAATATTGAACCACTGTACTCACATGAACCGATTTAAATATGTTTTTAGTACCTTTATGGATCTTGAGAGAGGAAGTGTCCATTGCTCCCTATGGAGGCCTCACGGAGCCATCGGATTTTAACTAAAATATCTTAATTTGTGTTCTGAAGATTAACGAAGGTCTTACGGGTGTGGAACGGCATGAGGGTGAGTAATAAATGACACAATTTTTATTTTTGGGTGAACTAACCCTTTAAGTCTGTGAATGATTCAGTGGGCTATATTACACTTAATTTTTAAGAGATTACTTCTCTTTAAATGTTTTGGTTAATCATACTTACCTTTTAATAAAAATTGCCATAAACTTACACCAGTTTTTTTTATTTAGCTCTTCTTTTGTAAATGTGTGTGTGTGTGTGTGTGTGTGTATACATATCAAATAATTATATGTGAGTCAAATAATTGTATGTGAGAGAGTCAGCTGTATTGTCATTGCGTTCCTATTGGTCAGTGCTAGAGGAGCTCAGCTTAGCCTGACAATTAGCCTGCCCTGGACCAGGTTAGTTTCCCAGCATAAGTTGCCAGAGTAACTGAGTTTGAACCAATTTAAGTTTGTTTTATGAAACTAAATTCACTTACAATAAGTCTGACTAACTAAAATAAGCCTGGCTTGTATTCTAATCTTGTTTTATGAAACAGCCCTCAGCTTAAAAGAACTCCAAGATACAGAAAGAAATGTCAAAAATATTACAACCATCCCCGATCTCCCCTACAGATATTTTTAATGATTTAATAATTTATTTGATTTAGACTTTCAATATGAAAATCTATGTTGATAAAATATTAATTATTTATTCCATATAAATATTTATTAAGTAAAAAAGCATGTAGCTATTTTTTACTGCTCTCCATTTGCATTTATAGGATTCATACCGTATAGCAGGGGTCTCAAACTCAAATTGGCGGGGGGCCATTTCTGTGATTGACACCTCATAGGAGGGCCATATTAACATTCAAGCGCAAGAAAGCGCAACATTTCAGAAAATGTACTTTCCTTTGCATTATTTCTCATTTACTTTCATTAGGACAACTACAATGTTTTTATACCTATACTATAAATATTTTATTTACCATACTAAATGTAAACAGCAGTGTCTCTCTCATTGTTACAGAGTGTAATATAATTATATAATACTATTACTAATATAATACTACTAATATAGCCTACTAATATAATACTATTAATTGCAATAGTCTGGTGCAACTTCTCACATCCAACAAGGTGCATGGAATAAAACATATGTAATTTAGGAACAAAACCAGCAAAACTTGTGGCATGGAGGGGTCAGAAATAAACAAAAAAACTGGAGCTATATATATATATTTGCCAAAAAATAAAAAGCTCTCATACATTATTAGATTTTAACAGCTAGTGGAAGTATTTTCCCTTACTTCATGTTAGCTTAAATAACATTAAAATCTTGCACTGACCAACACTGTACTGAACAAATACAATCCCTGAATGCATTTGCACATGCTTCTGTTTCTTGACAGACACCTGCAGCGCTTCTGCTCACACAGCTGAGACACATTTGTCCAAGATGCCGTTTGAACATCGGTAACGTTTAATGGTTGCATCGGACGCGTTTCGGTGGTTTAAAAAGATGCTCGTGACTTAAAGTCGAGTGCTTTTACTGTGATTTAGGCAAGCGCGCTCATAATAGAAGCGACGTGGTTGAGAGCACAGCTCATGGTTGCATAGCAACGACAGACGCCACTGGAGCAAAAGCTCATTGGAAAGAAGGAGAATGCGGCGCGGGCGCTTATGTGACGCGATATGTGAATGCCCCCATAGAACGGCGACTTTTTCTTTGCGTATCAGTCATAATGTCCCGCGGGCCGGCAGTTTGAGACCACTGCCATAAGTGATAACAAAATAAAACAAGTTTTAGAATAACTCGCGGGCTGCACTAACACTAAACTTTGATGTCAGGTGGGGGGCCACAAAATATCCGCGAGTTTGAGACCCCTGTCGTATAGCCAAATAAATTCCAAAAATTGTTAAAAATGTAAATTTTGCAACCATCATTTCCATCACAAAATGCTATTAATATATTTAGTAGAAATGACACTGTGGGGAAAATGTTTGTGATGTTTAGGGGGTAATGTTAAAGATGACGGAATTTGAAAAAGGTAAACTAATGAGAGTGAAAAGTGTTTTCAGAGAATCTATTTCTACTGATTGGCTTCATCACTCCATTACCTCTCCACCAATAAGCTGGTGTGTGGTGGACATTCTGGCACAATATGGCTGCCGTCGCATTATCCAGGAGGATGCTGAACGTTGGTGCTTGAAGAGATTCCCCCTTCCATAAAGTACTTTGAGTGCAGAGAAAAGCACTATATAAATGTCACAAATTATTATTATTAAATATTCACAAGACAAAAGTACCTTTATTTGAAGAGACATCCAAATATATAAGCAAGTAAGTTTACAGTGAGCTGATTCTTTTTTGTTTTTCTTTCTTTTTTTCAGTTTGTTTGCCAAAGAATGGATATGTCTACATGATGCTTGTGGAAATACAACCTGCACAAGATCTGATTTTTGAGCTACCATCTTCTTGTCTCTCAGTTTTCAATAAAATCCTCCCATACTGTTAAATGTTAAGGCACCCATCAGACTATACAACTAATGACACAGCTAAAGTGAAGGCTGTGGAAATGTTTCATCAACGCTCACATTAACTGACTAAACTCCACTGAGATTTATGTGACATGGTCACTTTAAGGATTACTATTCTAATTACTGTCATTGTTCCTCTTAACTATGAACTTTGCTTTTGTGGATGTGCTCATGCTGAATATGAGATAGAGGGGCAATGTTGCCCGATGTGTGCTCCTGGTAAGACTCCTAATAAAAAGTTATACCATGTTTACAGATTTACAGATAACTTTTGATGTTTTATATTTGTTCAATCTATATTCTTTATTAATGTTTTTACTAAAAGTTTAATAAATATATGACTTCAGTGATGATAATCTGCTTTATTTTGCATTAATGAATATATTTTGTTTCTGCATAAAAGCATTTATTTGGTTAGAAAAAAACTAAATTAGAAAGTCAGTATACCATGACAATGCATTTTGCATCACATTAAGTGATTTGTTTTGAAATTAAATAGCAAATTTTGTGTGCTGTTTTTCAGGAAATCGTGTTGTTTGGCACTGCACAGATGACACCAGCACAACTTGTGTTCCATGCCCTGAATTCACTTACATTGATGAACCCAGCGGCTTCACAAAATGCTTTGCTTGTACTGTGTGTGATGATGGTGAGTGTTTTACCCTTTATATTTGTTCATCTGAAAAAAATATGTTATAGATTTCATTCATTTGAATCTGCTTGATCTTTTAATGCAGGTGATTTAGCATCTGAACTAACTGTTCCTAACAGTAACTTGCAATATGGTTTCTGCTGACTCGTTTCTATCGTAGGCCAAGGGTTAAGATTGAATAAAGCATGTACTCGGTCATCAGATACTGTTTGTGGGCCGCTGGAAGGATTCTACTGCACTGAACGAAATAAAGGCAGCTGTAGATTCGCTGTGAAACACTCTGAATGCAGCCCTGGACAATATATCAAACAAGCAGGTAAGTGATGAAAGTATATAATATACATGGATAGTGAATGAAATGCTATTTATTGTTATCTGTGCAGAATTAGTTCCAGTTAAGGAAACAAAGTGTTATTTTTTGTGAAGTGTCAACTATATGTCCATTGTCTTTACAGGAACTGGCTCCACAGATACAGTATGTGCGGACTGTATAGCTGACACATATTCAAACGGCTCTTTTTCGTCCTGTTTAACACACACAAAGTGAGTGTTCACTTCTGCTGTTAGTATGTGCTGTTGGTCATCATTTTTCAACACATCTGATCCAGGATATCATTCACAGATGTGAAGCATTGGGACTTACTGAAACAAATCCAGGAACACAATCATCTGACAGTGAATGTGGAAATCCCCCTACTGCTTTAGCAATCATTATTTCTAGTGTTATAGTTACTTTAATATTAATTACAGTAGTGAGTGTTTTTACAATTATACGTATTCGAAAGAAGAAACATTCTAAACATTCAGGTAAGCTTTATTCAAATTGTTCAGAAAACATTTATGAGATCTATAGTTGTTTTATATAGTTTTTATAAATTCAACCAAATTAAATAATATACAGTATAACTGATACTGTAACTAATACTTTTTAATGATCATTCATATACACTATATAGTTGTTACAATTAGAAAAAAAGCTGGTGCTGAGAAATATAATATTGATTAAATTGCTATTAATTTTGTCTTCTGTTCATACAGGAATACAGGTATATAGAAATTTTATTTCTGTTTTAACATTAAAGAGAAAAAATAAAGCAAATATCTTTTACTGTTTTAAATAAAATGTATGTTTATTTGTTTTTGTAACAAGGAAACAGGAAATTATTTAAATGAAAAAGTCAGTACAAAAGGTAAGAGTAGTAAATCATACAACACAGTTTATCAGCTCATGAGAAACTTCAGTGACAATATTAGATTTTAATTGTGATTTATGTAATAATATTTTTTTTGTTTGTTTTTTATGACTATGGAAGAAACCAATGCAAAACATTTTTGTGCATGTGCAAGCTGAAAAGTAATGCTTTCCTTCACTGTGTATTCAGTTGTTGGTGGCCGGACAAATGCTGAGACATTCAGATCGGAAGAACAATGCTTACAAAATGTGAATGACTGCAGTTCCCATACTACTCAGCAAGAATCATGCCTGAAGTCAAGCTGCTAGAGCCACAAACAAACTGAGTGGCACCAAGGGGCAGCATCAGCGGTACGCAGAGAAGGAGACCAGAGGCCGTTTTTTGAATGGATGTCAATGCATGAGAGGCTTCACTATGCTGATTAAACAGCTTTTGTGGGGAAATAGCTAATCATTTAATTAATTGACAGCCTGTTTGCTAATACTTTTGTTGGGAACTATATTACTTTAGCTTCATAAAAATGTATCATTTCAAGAGAATGCAGACTTGGGAATGTTGCGACTGATGTCACTGCCATTACACGATAGACTGGGAGGTGCTGCACATGATTAAGTTAGCCATTACACTTTCTCCAGTGGTAAGAGATACAGACCCTCTTCTCTGCTTATAATAATATGATCTCTGATTAAACTGAGTTGTAGCAGATTTCAAGTTCCCAGGATGCTTTACGTCACACTCTGTAAGGGGAAAGTAATGTTGAAATTGAGTGTTATTTTGTCTGTTTTTCACTAAATTAATACAGGGAAAGATGTGTTATTGTTTAATGTTCTGTTGTTCTGTTATTCTGCTCCCAGCTCATTTAGCAACAACATGGAACACTTTTTAACACTATATTAAATTTTACACAATTATTAAATTTTTTTTTTGATTACTTATGTATTCATTTCGCATTATATTAAAGTAGCCTTTTTTTAAATCACAAAGTGAGTGCTTACTTAGAATTTGTGTGTTTGTGTTTTCATTATCTTTTCAGCACTTTAGTTATCATGTATATATACAACTTTTCAAAAGCAATGTCAGTATTCTACATCAGTTCATTCTGATTGTATTTGCAATTGATATTAGTGATTTGAATTTGAATAAAATATAGGCCTATTATTTCTTTGACATTTGGCATATCTGCTATCTGCTAACAAACTCCTCTTTGTCTGATTTTAGTAAACATGTGGACAGAAGTCACTTTGCACATACTTCTGAACAAATGTATTCTATTCCCCCACTTGTAGAAATAGTTGCATCTTTCTCCTTTGCTAATGTTGCAGTGTTTTTCATGAACCTGAACAGCATGGGTATTTTGAGTGGGGCCTTGAGCAACAACATTCGGGAGGCTTTTTACCCTATATCTTTTCACATATAAATAGTACTATTAATTTAACCACCATTGTAGGAAATATACACTTAATACAGCTGCAGTGGATGGTGAGAAATATATAGGGTTCTTACCATATTATAACATGTTTCACTTTAAAAGCTAATACTTTATTTGTAAATAGTAAATCATTAAACTGATATTCATTTATGTTTATTATACCAAGAAAACCAAGAAAAAGAGACATTGCTTGTATAATTCTACTATGAAAAAGAACATGCCTAGCACGCTGATCAGAAAGCCATTACAACCATTAACAAAAATGAAAATTATAAACGTCCTTTGTCTTGAAATATACCGTATGTGATAGTTTCAGGGATACAAAGCCACATACATCTGCAACATTCAAAAGGATTTATATTTGCTGTATGTAACAGCGACACTGGTGATTCATTGTCAGACAATTATTTCACCTCATATAAACATTTTTAAACAAATTTGCATTTACCTCTCATTTCTCAAGGACTGAGTAGTTGCAATTTGCTTGCTTAAAAGACCAAATAGTTTTGTGATATATGATCCCATAATGAACATGACCTTTTGTCATGTTCATTATGTACTGCTGAGGACCCTGGGAACATAGAAATAACTCCAACCATAGACAATGATCAGCTTGCACTATTTAAAAAAAAAAAAAACATCATTGTTTGACAGTTTTTTTCCTCTGAAACAGTCACTTCCCTTTTCTTTCTGTTCTGTGCCAGTGTCAAGTCATGTCCAACTTTTAACACTCTATATGCAAACACAAAATAAAAATAAATATCAAAAGCTCATTTTTACAGTTTTTTTTTTAATTGCTTTTGAAGGGATGGATTCTGGAATCCACTGCCGCTTCAATATATATCTTTTAAGTTATTAATCAACATTTATATTTCTGTTAAATTATTTGAATGACTTCTTCAATGTATGTTAAAGCATCTATTTTCCTCTGTACCTCTCACTGAGAGAAAAGAACATGTTATCAGTATGTTTTGGGGAAAGTTTCCTGCTCAGAGCAGAGCTCAGATCAACTTCAGCCTTGAAGAAGCTGTGAATCATGTGTATCTGTGTATGTGCGGGTCCCTTTGTACTGGACAACTGGCATTCTGCTTGAGACCAGCAGACGCCATGTCATGACCCCAAAAGGACATCCGGTACCTAAATCCAGGGTCCCCCTCATCATCACCGTGACGAATTGAGATATGCTTCTTACTGTCTGTCCATATGTGGAAAATTTATAATCTTGTCTATTTTTCTTAGCCAATCAGAATCATCCAACCTGAAGTAATGACGTAGTTAGTTGACTCTGTTAGAGTATAATTGTTATGGAAATGTGAATGTACGCAGAGCGGCCTTACGAACTTGAAGCTGGCTTCTGCTGATGAAACTGCAAACTATTCATTAAATTCTTCAATTTATTATTTAAAAAAAATAAATAAATAAAAACCTTTGACTCTGGGTCTTTATTCAGCATATCTGGTTTCAAGGGTCCTAAACTGTTTATCCCCAACACTTTGGTGCAGTTTTCACAAGCAATTGGTACATTTTCAAAACTCTTAGTAGTAATATCACAACAAATCATCAAAAGTGCACTTTTCAAACATTAACATATTTTCAATTGTTTTAGTACAACACACAAAATCACAAAGTATCCTTTTCACAACACAAAATAAGTGTTTTATCTGTATAAATGTTTCATAATTGTCACAGATGCTCAGAGACTTGAAGGTAAGATCCACGTGCAGCTTTAATTGGGCAATCCGAAAACTTAGTACATACAGGCAAAAGTCAAAATCCACAGAATCGGTCCACACCCATGTCCTTTTGGAAACAAGAAAACAAATCAAACAAGAAAACAAGAATCCAGGAGTGCATGTGATCATAGCTTCAGACTCAACGACAAATGACTGAAACAGGGTATAAATAGACAGACACTAATAACATGAGTGAAGACAGCTGGGTGCAATGAAGTGAGAATGAGTCCTGGAAGTGGGTTATGGGAAATGAAGTCTGAAGAGGTGAGGCAATAGTCCGGGGTGATCATGACAGTACCCCCTCTCTATGGAGCGGATACCAGATGCTCCAAATGGCAAAAACATAAAACAAAAACTCTCAGGAGGGAGGTGGACTGGAGGTGGATCGGGGGAGGGATGGTGGGCCAGGTCCGGAGTCCTGGCTGATGCCAGGGCGGTGTGGGAGGAACTGACCAGGTGGGCTCCAGCAGGTCTGGAGTCCTGGCTGAGGGCATCAGGATGACTAAACCACTCCGCCTGTGACCAAAACTTCTGTGTAAACGCCCACACCTCCATACCTCTCTGGCGAAGGGTGGTCAGAACTTGAGGACAGGTCTGACCCTCCCGGGTACTCGCAGATGGCCGGATTCCCCTGCTGCTGGATCTAAACGTGGTCGAGTCTTATGTCACAGATGCTCAGAGACTTGAAGGTAAGATCCAAGTGCAGCTTTAATAGGGCAATCCAAAAACGTAGTACATACAGGCAAGAGTCAAAATCCACAGAATCGGTCCACACAAAAACAAGAAAACATAAACCAAACAAGAATCCAGGAGTGCATGTGACCTTAGCTTAAGACTCGACAACAAATGACTGAAACAACAGGGTATAAATAAACAGACAATAATAACATGAGTGAAGACAGCTGGGTGCAATGAAGTGATAATGAGTCCTGGAAGTGGGTTATGGGAAATGAAGTCCGAAGAGGTGAGGCAATAGTCCGGGGTGGAGTGCCCTCTGGTGGCTAACCAGGACACTCCAACTGGTGATCATGACAATAATGCTATTACTATCAAACTTTTGATTTGCATCTCTTCTCATTCAGTTTAATACATTTGTCTATTATTTAAACCAACTGGACGTAATGATTAATCAATGAATCATTTGGCACACCTATAGATTTCTATAGATATTGATTCTATATGCATAGATTCTATAGAACGTGTTGGCATTTTCCATAACCAAATGTAATGAATTATTTTTACATTATAAGCAATTTATCTTAGATGATGACCACAATTATCAAAGTGAGTGTGTGGGGTCATGGTAAACCCTGCATTGTGAACCAAACGTCCCCATCTAAAATTACTGGTATTACCAACCTTGTGGGGACATTTGGTTCACAACACAGGGTTTACCATGACTATTGTTTTTTGTTGTTGTTGTTGTTGTTGTTTTTTACACCTGTAGCCTGTGTAATTATTTCAGAAACAATGGTGATTTGAAAAATGTATCTTGCATTGTTTGCTATTGAATTAACTGAATGTTAAAAGTACTAAACTGAAAGAAGAACACAGGTTTTGAAAGAACGACTAGCTGTGTTACAAGTGTAATCAGTTTGGAGTTTTTGAAAATGTACAATTTACTTGTGAAAGTGTATCAAGTGTATCAAACTCATGCCATGCCAGAACATTCTCAGACCCACAAAAAAAACAAAAAAAAAAAACAAAAAAAAACAACTAAATTCAAAAACAAAACAAAAAAGACACAAAGTGCCATGTGAGGTCAAAAAGGGGAGGCCAAGCTTCTGTGATACGGCCACTAGCACCGCCCCTGTTAGTTAATGCCTTATTGGAGAATATGTTTACATTCAGTTTGGAAGTTGAAAGTCAGGAATCAGGATTTCTTTTTCATTTCATTAGAATTCATATGAAATTGGCCTTCAACGGTAAGACCATGTGTTTTATTAAATCAAAATACGTTTAATGTGAGTCTAACTATTAGGCTACATTAAATATTTTTGTGTGCAAATTGTATCCTCATATCTATTTAAACATCCACTGTGTTTGAGAGATAGGAGTAAATAAAATGTAATTCGTCAACATTTAAATCTATTTAATGATCTTAACATGTTAAATTGCCTTTACCTAATTTGACACTATTGTATCAATTAGATTAAGCATGTCAAAAAGATTTAAAGATGATTTCTTAAGTTGTATAAACAAGTTAGGGTTTGCCAACTATTTGTCGTGAGACACAAGCTTACAGGCAGGGTTGCCAACAAAACTGGCCAATCAAAAATAGCCCGTGGAGGGGGTGGGTCGGAGCACCAATCAAGTACAGGGCTGTGTCCAAAATCGCCCCCTATAACCTTAAAAAAATTACATAGCCTACGTTGATACACTTTTATTGTAGAACTGTTTTTTTAATTGTACTAAATAAAATAATGTAATACATATTTAGCCTAACAAATTAACTCAAATAACTATTAAATAATAAAATAAATAACTATAACTGGCTGACTAAAATCAGCTTTAAAATAGATAACTAATGAAACATGGCATTATTTAACATACAAAGATGGATCCTTAATTTCTTTCATGAAAGATAACTGTGTTATTAATCAGTCAATCGTGGAAGAAATCTTCTGGCAACAATAATTCCAGGAGAGAAGAGAGTTCTACAGAAAGAGCAGTGCACGCAGAGATTCGCGTGAACACAGGACAAAGTTTGAGCGCGCACACGCAATATCTGAGAGAGAGCAGAACCATGAGACCATAGACGAGACCACTGAGAGCGCGCGTCCATTTTTGTGCAAGAGTGAAGGAAGTCCACTTGCGAGCGGAGAGGTTCGTGCTCGCGCATTACATAGATGTGCTCTCTCTCGTCATTTGTCATTAGAATAACGCCATAGAAACTGACTCAACTTAACTATAAAGATGAAAAGGCGTGTCTCAGTGCTGCATGCGCTGTTCCCGGATGGGGTGCACGGTGCACCATGCCGCCCCAGGCTGCTGCCTTATGCCAGGATCCGCCACTGGGTCTACATATAGGCTACTACACTTATTTCCCCACACAATTTAGACCGGGGTGTCCAATCCAGCTCATGGAGGGCCATTATTCTGCAGAATTCAGCTCCAACCCCAATTAAACACATATGAACCTAATCAAGGTCTTACTAGGCAGGGAAGTTGAAGCTAAACTCAGCTGTACAGTAAGCAACTGAGTTTGGACACACTTGATTTAGGGCATACGAAAATAAATGTAATTTTTGGTTTTTAATGAATTAGTAAGAATTCTGACTGGCTGGTAATATTGGCATGCTTCTGGTTGCGAATAACAGAACAGAACATATCTTTGACTCAGCCCATCAAAATTCATTCTTTGCAGCCAGGCAAGCAAAGTTGGCAAAGCTGATATAGCCTACATTATCACTTCATTTACATGGTTTTAAATTGTTTATAGCATTATGTACATCATCTCATGTTTTCTACTAGATGGAGAACAAACTGTTTGTTGTTGTTGAGTTATTGACCACATCATATGATTTCTCCTTTGAATAAGTGAGACACAAGCACAAAACCAGAAGTATCTGCATGTTTTATGTTTTTTTTTCACAGCATTATCACAGAAGTATTGCCGTAGTAATAATATATATTGGCCAGGGTGCCCAGTCTTGTTCTACTAGTATCTATCTGCCTTGTTCAAACTTGAAAATTTTTGGCACTTACAGTTTATGCTCGATTTGATCTGTTTGAACCTGACTTTTGTTCATGATGCATGTACATAAGTCAGGGCAAATTTGATTAAAAACATAAGACAAGAGCTGCTTAGCTATAGTTAACTTTATGCACTGGTCAAAATGTATGCTTAGTTTTAAACACTTACCTTTGGCCAGACCATAAACAAACAATAATATTGTTGTTGTTTATTTATTCCATTACGGTTTTTTTTTTTTTTGTGTTTTTTTTTACAAAATAATCTTTGTTTTATGCATACAAATTCCTGGCTTAGAGCATTATATAGCTTGTTTAGGAAAATTGATAAGATCCAGGAAAAAGAGACTCACCCTAAACACCTTTAAATTAGCACTTGATTTATGTTTATGGTGGTGTAGAACTCAGTACTGTTTGTTTATTTATTTATTTTTATTTAGGCTGTTTCCAGAATCCAACTTTGTTTCAAATGGAGTATTGCCTGCAGAGACTGTGAATCTTTCTCCAGGAATCTGCCAGTTGCAATAAAACTTTTAGTGGCAATACATATACACAATCAAGAGGGACCTCCCTTCTGGGAAGCAGAATATTTCGTTTTGTGCAAGACGGTGAAGACACCCATTTGGCCAGTGGTGGCTCATTCATCTATCGGAACTAATAAATCTGCATTTTCCTATATATATATATATGAACATGATTAAGTTAGGATTTATCTTATCCATTACTGCAGTTGTCACTTTGAACTTGGAACTGTGTTTCAGTGCATGTGCTTGGGCTGAGTATGAGATAAACGGAGAATGCTGCCCCATGTGTGTGCCAGGTACAGTATAATGTTTGGTTTTGCCTTAAGAACAGATCCAATCAGTGACAAAGCTTAAAATTCAGCTTTTATTAGACAAACAAAATGAAGTTATGTTTTCAAATAACAATAAACTAAATGAAGTTTGTCTGTTAACAAGTCTCTGTAAAAACCGTAATTGAGAAAATCCAGCATTGCTGATCATCAGCTAGCATAAGGTAGGTTTTGCATGGGACCAGCAAGGGATGCTTGTTACTTGTTCCTAGCATGGGAAGCGGGAGTGCTGGTGGACCAGCTTATTCTCGAGAACAGCATGTCTATACTGGTCCACCACCAGCATAAACCATCCTGGACCAATGTGGAATTTATGCTGCATTTTCAGCAGGAATATATTTGAGAAGACATTCATCAATTTATACAAATATTTGATATTTATGATACATTGAGGATGTCACTGCGTGATCTTATGACAGAGCACAGCAGTTCACTAGAGTGACTCAGGAGAATTCATGTTTTTCATTTTTTACTTTTGTAGGAAACCGAGTTCTTTGGCATTGCACTGAATATACCAGCACCACTTGTGTTCCATGTCCTGATTTAACTTACACAGATGAACCCAACGGACTCACAGCATGTTTTCCCTGCTCTGTGTGTGAAGCAGGTGAGCATATTCCACAAAATAAAGACTTGAAATAAAGAAGTGATTTCTAGTACATTTATAGAAAATAAGAAAAGTGTGTTATGGTTTCCACAGAACAAGGACTAAGAGTAAATAGAACCTGCACACGCTCTACAGATACTGTTTGTGAGCCACTGGAGGGATTCTACTGCATTGAGCAAAATAAAGGCAGTTGTAGATTCGCTGTCAAACACTCTGAATGTCATCCTGGACAATATATCAAGCAAGCAGGTGGGTGAGGTGTATCTGTTTAGAATTTTAGAATTGAGAGAATAGAATAGAAAGTGGCCATTATTAGTTTTGTTAAACATGTTGACAGACACAAGTAGTACTTGTAATTCTAGACTCTTATTAAAATAGTCATTGTCTTAATATTCTTACAGGAACAGCATTTACTGATACTGATTGTGGTAACTGTGCAGAAGGCACTTACTCTAATGGCACTTTCACTACCTGTCAACCACATTCAAAGTAAGTGATTACCATAGATTGTTTAAGTGTTTAAAAAATTCTTTTATAAAAGACTACAAATTCTAATATTGCTCACTTAAATTTACAGATGTGAGACTGAGGGTCTTCAAGAAATAAAACCAGGATCAATGTCATCTGATACTGAATGTGGGAATTCAACAAGTGTTAATGCTTTTTACAGTTTTTTTTAAATTGTTTACACAATTTCTGAAACTATGGCTCCATATCTGGAAACTACACACAGAACCATATAACATACACACAACATGCAAACCCAGGTGAAAAAACTTCTAAAATATACTTAAAGTGCTCTATTTTCGTGCACTAATTTTGTACTTAATATACTAAAAATTCTTCTTTAGTACTACTTAAGATCATTTTACGAACATCTAAGTATACTCACTGTGCTATTATGAGACAGCATGAAATATGAACTAAAATGTGCTTTTAATATACTATCTATTTAAATATATTTAGCTACCACTTGTAGTACACTATAGGTTCAAATGCTATAAGTGGTATCTAAATACATTTTTTAAATACAGAGATATTAAAAGCACATTTTAGTTCATATTTCATGGTGTCTCAAAATAGCACAGTTGAGTACACTTAGATATTCTTAAGATTATCTTAAGAAGTACTAAAGAAGATTTTTTAGTATATTAAGTACAAAATTAGTGCACGAAAATAGAGCACTTTAAGTATATCATAGAAATGTACTTTTTCACCTGGGAAACATCACACATCACTTGCAAAAGCAAACATTTTATTAAAAACTATTTTAATTCTTCTAAAAATTGTGTTTTTGTATAGTAACTACACACAAACCACCAAATGATTGAGCCATATACACATCAAACAACACCGATGTGAAAAACGTAAAACTACTATATTATGTCTTTTGCTTGTTCAGTGTGCAGTGGAGTGTCAGGAGTTTGTCATGGCACTCAAACATGCATGTATGTGCATACGTATTGTATAAAGCACCACAGAAATAGGTGACTTGACTTGTATGCATTTTCAGTATATATTTACAAAATAAACAGTGAAAATGTACAGTTGTGCACAGAATTATTGGCACCCTTGGTAAATATGCTCAAAGATGACTGAAAAAATAAATCTGCATTGTTTATCCTTTTGATCTTTAATTCATAAAATTATCAAAAATCTAACCTTTCATTGAAGGAAAGAAGGGGGGTGGGGGGGGGGTGTTATTATGAAATAAATATTTTTCTCCAAAACATGTTGGCCACACTATCCCTAGAATTTTTCATGAGTAAAATATCTCTGAACTATATTCCCATTCATATTTACATTTTTTTTTTAGCACACCAGGGTGATCATGAACATGAAATGGACTTCCTGGTCCACAGGAGTATAAACATGAGGAAACACAAAGGCCAAATTCTCTTAATCATTCATCACAATGAGTAAAACCAAAGAATGTAGTTCTGATGTGCAGCAAAAGATTGTTGAGCTTCACAAAATAGAAAGTGGCTGTGAGAAAATACTTAAAGCATTGAAAATCCCCATTTCCACCATCAGGGCAATAATTAAGAAGTTCCAATCAACTAAAGATGTTACAAATCTGCCTGGAAGAGGACGTGTGTTTAAAAACTTTAAATTGTCCTAATGCATGGTGAGGAGGATCCTCTCCAAGGATCACAGCTGGAGAATTGCAGAGATTAGTAGAGTCTTGAGTCTCAGAAAGCCTAACAAAATGATCAAACAGCACCTACATCCCCACAAGTTGTTCGGGAGGGTTTCAAGAAAAATCCTCTGCTCTCATCCAGAAGCAATCTCCAGCATAATTAGTTGACAGACAAGACTGGAACTTCAAATGGGACCGGCTTCTATGGTCAGATGAAACTAAAAAAAGAGCTTTTTGGCAGCAAATCCACCAGATGGGTTTGGTGCATACATGGATAAAAAGTACCCCATGTCCACGGTTAAATATACTGCTGGATCTTTAATGTTGTGGGCTTATTTTCCACTGGAGGTCCTGCACATCTTCTTCAGATACATGGTATCATGGATTCTAGCAAATACCAACAGATAAAAAATCAAAACCTGACCGCTTCTGCTAGAAATCCAATAATGGGCTGTAGTTGGATCGTCCATCAGGAAAATGATCCAAAACAAACATCAAAATCAACACAAAAAATGTGTCACTGAGCACAAAATGAAGCTTTTGCCATGGCCATCCCAGTCCCCTGACCTGAACCCTATAGAATATGAGTGGAGTGAACTGAAGAGAAGAAGCTCCGACATGGAGTTGGGAATCAGAAGGATCTGGAGAGATTCTGCATGAAGGAATGGTCTCTGATCTCTTGTCAGGTGTTCTTCAAACTCATCAGGCATTATAGAAGACGACTCAGAGCTGTTATCTTGGCAAAAGGACGTTGCAAAAAGTATTGAATTAAAGGGTGCCAATAATTGTGGCCATCGTGTTTTGGAGAAAAACATTTATTTCATAAAGAGATTTCCCTTACATTTTCAATTATTTTACTTCAATGAAAGGTTAGATTTTTGTGATTTTTTTTTTAATATAAGATTAAAAGGATTAACAATGCAGATTTATTTTTACAAGCTTCTTTGTTCATATTTACCAAGGGTGCCAATAATTCTGAGCACAACTGTATTTGTTTCTCAAAACATTGAGTTTTGATTTCTAAACAGAAATGCAAGGGAGTACAAATAAATTATTTTCAAAACAATGAGATCAATATATATTTCAAAACACTGCTTCATGAATAGAATCACTGGTTTGGAGTGCCACGTGATTTCAGCAGTTTAGCCATTTGATAGGAGATCCGAATCACTGATTCAAAACAAAAGATTCGTAAAGCTCAGAAGCAGAGTTTGAAATTGGCCATCACAAGATATTGTAAGATATTTTTTGACAAGTCTTCTTGTCACTTTATAATATTAAGGTAGAACCACTGTACTCACATGAACTGTTTTAAATATGTTTTTAATATGGATCTTGAAAGGTTTGGTGGCTTTGCGCTCAATAGTGGCCCCACTGAGCCATCAGATTTTATCAAAAATATCTTAATTTGTGTTCTGAAGATGATCGAAGGTTTTACGGGTGTGGAACGACATGAGGGTGAGTATGACAAAATTTTTGGGTGAACTAACTCTTTAAGGTCCTGAGTTTAACCAATTTGTGTACAGACTGTAATATGAGGGTGAAATATTAAAATTCTAATAAAAATACACACTTGTGCCAAAATATATAGGCAAAATTATATTAAAAAAAAAAAAAACACTGTATAATACAAAAATGTCCTTAAGGACACATAATGGTAAAGTACTCTTTGTTTTAGTTACAGTAGAAATATACTTAAACAAACAAACAAACAAACAAACATGTTTGTGCTGAGAACAAAAAAAACAAAACATAATGTGCCATATAATGCTGGGAAACACACAACCTGATGGACAATGACCAGCTTACATTACAGCTGCAAAAAAAGACTCTGCATGTAGTCATTGTTTGACAGGGTTTTTTCCCCCTGATTGAAACAATCACATCTTTGTTCTGTTCTGTGCCAGTGTCAAGTCATGTGCAACTGTTTGAATGCTTTATGAAAACACAAAACAATAAAAATCACATAAATCAAATTCTTCACATACTTAATATTTTTACATTTGAGTAATAAAATATAAAACAAATATTCAGCCTTAAATTTTTTAAAAGAGAAGTGAATGATCTGCATCCTGTCTTTCGAACATGGCTTACTATTGGGGAAAGTGCTGTAAACATTAAACTCATTATTATTCTTATTTCATAAATGAAATATGTTTAATTTATGCATGAGTAAATGAATATTCTGTTTGTAAAGCATGTTTATGCAGTTGTTACCAGCACTGTATTTTTTTCTCTCTCACTCACTCAGTCACAAGTTTTTCACATGCTTGGGTCCATTTCTCAATGGATTGGTCTGGGGCTGTGAGAAACATCTGACTTCTTTGAAGTAAGTGCTTTTCTTATGCTCTTTTGTAAGTAAACGGATTTAATGATTGTAATCACTGGCTCTCAAGTCGATAATGCCGAATATGTGTTGTTGGGATGTCGAGAAGAAAGAAAGATGAAGTATGTTCTTGTCAAAGCAGTTGCTGAATTAACTGAAGTTTTTGTTTAAAATGAATTGTTTTCCAGGTTTTACCAGAATTGGCATGTAACTCTTTATTTTTGTTCAGTGCTTTTTTATTTCCCTTTTCAGATAAACAAAAGCCTATTCTTGCTTCACAATTTTACACACTCAAGTGCAGCTTCAAAGTTCTTTTCCTGCTGAGTTTAATTTTTATTAAATTGAAAGACATATTGTCTTTAACATTTAATGAGCTCATTTGACTGCACTTATAGAAATGCATCAAGTGAATATATCGTCCCCTTGGAATTATGAGGTTCCTGCATTCTGAGCAGTTTTGAGATATTGAGCTTCAAAGTTTTTGCATTCCATTCGGCTTTGTAGAACCATTTGTTTTCTAAATAAAAAGTCCCAAAATGTACAAAAAAAAAATACATAATGTACATAATGTACACATAATGTAAATATGTTTTGACTCAATTTTGACAAAAATGTCAGATAGAACCTTATAATTCCAAGGGGACGATACTGAAAATAAATGACTTCATCTGAACATAGTGTTCTTGGGTGTGAACTTGGAACTGAATGCAGAGGCTGTAAGCAATACAGTCTCACTGAACAATCATAACATCACAAATCAAGTATGTGCTGTTATTTTTTTCTATCCATCCTAAACTATTCACAAATTGTGAGAACACAGGAGGAAATGTGCCAGATCTAAACATCTCGCTAATAGCTATTTGGAAACATGTGAAAACTAAAATCCAATGCTAAATGGCTTTCACAACAAGAGAAAATTATATTAATAAATATCCAGTTGTCAGTTCAAAACTTTTGGTTGTGTGTGTCAGATTTATTAACCCTTTTTGCTGAAATCTCTGCTATACTTGGGTCCTTTCTTGATTTTTTTTTTCCTGTTATAACTCCACAGACTGAAATCCATCAAGAAATGATGATCAGAACCTGCCATATTCAACACAAAACAGAAGTGTTTCTGAAGTCTGATGGGAAAATTAAATCCACCAACAGCTCTGCACAGACACATTGAGCTGAACCTTTTCATATCTTTATAAAAATGCAGATTTTGTTGACTATATTTTTTAATGTTGCTATTACCTTTGCATACATAGAACTGGGTTATTGTGTCTGTGCCCATGCTGAATATGAGATAAACGGACAATGTTGCCCCATGTGTGCACCTGGTATGGAAAATCATTTTGAAGAGTTCACGATAATAAAAGAAAATCCTTTTAGTTTTTATTCCAGAAAGTATTGTTTAGAATTGCAAAATGTCTTGACACAGCAATAAGTAAAATTTTCATAGCAAAGTTTCCAATGTAAAAATGAACTTCTTTTTATCACATAGCCAATACTTTTTTTTTTTAAGGTAACCATGTTTTTTGGCATTGTACGGTGGATACCAGCACAACTTGTGAACCCTGCAGTGAATTCACATACACTGATGAGCCTAACGGTATTGAAAAATGTTTTCCCTGCTCAGCCTGTGATACAGCCAGTAAGTGTTTCACATTTACATTTATTCATTAAGCAGCATGACAGTTCTGGCTAGCCAGAATCACATGTTTCAGTCTTCAGTGTCAGTCTTTAGAAAAACAACTGTTTTTGTTTGAAGGTTTAAAGACACAGAAGGCCTGTACACCATTATCAGACACAGTTTGTGAACCAGTAGAGGGATTCTACTGTGTGACCCAAGAAAAGGGCAGCTGTAGATCAGCTGTTAAACATTCTCAATGTAAACCTGGGGAATTCATCCAACAAAGAGGTATTGATGTTCACATTTTTAGTGTAGATTTTACCAAAAGCAAGTGTACATATCTTTGGCAAATACACATCACATTATTGCATATCAGGACAGGGAGATGAGAACACAAATTACTTAATAAGCTAGACAAATGACTGTGCTTGAGTTCTTGCAATGTTATGAGACTGAATTAGAGCAACATGCTACTGCCTTATTACTCATGCAATCGCTGTAGAAATAGTATGAAAGTATATAATTTAGATCTCTCAGCTCACACCAAACATAGGCTAGCTGCGCTCTTTAGGAAGCACTTATAGATCTTGGTTGACTTGTTAGTGGAAGATTTTGGTAACAAAATATTTCAAAGGAAACACTTTTTTAAATTGTTTATTTTATTCACAGATTCATGATGCATTAAATTATGATAACAAATTATTGTGAAGTTTTACCAAATTTATAATAACATGACCCTAGGTGTTGTGTTTACACTAGGTCATTCTTAACCTCGAGTAAACATAAGGTTAAATGCTAAACAACTCACTGCTATATTCTAGTACTACACTGAATACTTAATACTCCTGGAATAGAGTAAAAATCCCTGATCTTAAACTGATTTTGAGGTGTAACATGAAAAAATGAAAAAACAGTTCATCTTCAAAGAGTGTCTTAATGTCTTTACAGGAACAGAAAGCACAGATACTGTATGTGGAGTCTGCACAAATGGCACTTACTCTGATGGCACTTTTACAGCTTGTCAGCCATATACAATGTGAGTAATCTGACATTGCTACATTAAATTCCCATTCTAATCATTCTGGATGTGCTAACTTCACACTGTTGCATATCCACAGATGTCAGAGTATGGGTCGTAAACAAATAAAAGCAGGAACTATGTCATCTGATGCGAGATGTGAATATTTTACTCCAGATCTCATTGGAGTTATAACTGGTGTTGTGATCATTGTTGTTATTATTGGAGTCTCATTAATCCAGTTTATCAAACACAAAGTCAAACGCTCATCAGGGACGAGGTAAGGCTTTGACACCTTTCTCCCATCATGTTATAATTTACATTTGCCTGATTAATGGAATTTTTATACTACTTTAATATTTCAGGTTCGTCCAGGTCTAATGTTGGTGGAGGGCTCTTACATCAATGAGAGTGAGAAAACTAAAAATGTATTTTATCATTTAATAATATTTAATATGTTTAATGTTTCTATATATAAAATATTATGTATTAACAATATTGTAATATCAAAAAAATGTTCTGTATTTATGACAAAGTTTATTCTTAACCAGTTTCATTGAAAACCAAATCTGATTTCTTTATAAATCAATATTTTCAAAAAAATCTATTGTATTGGATGCCAAAACATGTACAATTATGATACAGTATGTAAAACTATGTGGGAAAAAAATTAACATGGCTATTCAATCAAAAGAATAAACAAGTATATACTTTGCTTATACTTTTTTAGTATATCTTGGTCAAAAGATTAAGTACAATTATAGATTTTCTGTCAGTATAAGTCAAGTATACTTAAGTGTAATTTTAAATATATTTCTGAGAATTACATAAAAAGTACACTGTAAGTATACATTCTTAGCTTAAAAGAAGTATACCAATAGTACACTTGAATAAACCTCTTTTTTTGTAAGGGATAACATATTTGTAAATATATCTCTGTGTATTATTTCTGCTATTCTTTTTTAAATAGCCTATTATTTTTTAATATCTATATGTTCTTCTATTTATTCCATTTTATATTCGTACATCTGCCTCTAAATACGAAACAAATATTACCCCAATCGGATAACTTCGCTCTGCTATGACCAGCAAGCTGACCAAGGATCAGGACTGCAATCCTGTTAAAGGGGTGGTTGATTATGATTTCACTTTTATTACTTTAGTTAGTGTGTAATGTTGCTGTTAGAGCATAAACTACATCTGCAAAATTAGGATGCTCAAAGTTGAAAGCAAAGGGAGATATTTTCTTTTAAATAATTCTTTGTTTAAGGACTACAGCAAATGGCTGGTAGGGACTACAATGAGCTTCTTCCCGGTTAGTGACATTACTAACCCTAAAATTTACATAAACCCTGCCCCCGAGAACATGCAACAAAGTGGTGAGGCCATGTTATTGCAATAAAGTAACACAAATACAATAGCATGTCATAAAAGCAGGATGACAACATAAGTTATAACCGTAATTAAACTAAACTATATCTGTTCTATCTTCATACAGCATAGGCATCATGCAACAGTTCCCACTCAAGCGATTTATAGATCATCATGACAGAATATGCTAATCAGTGACTTTAAGATAGGCTAACTCCACATCAGCTACATAGATTAATCATCTAACCATTCAGAAACATCCTGCTGCATCACATTGTCACTTCTTCTTGAGTCTCTTCATCATTGTCCGACTATGGTTATGGTTTGACTATGTTTCTGGCATTTTCAGTGAGGTAATTGGTATCTGGCATTTTTTACTTGAGGTAATCAGTGAGTACACATCTCTGCAGGACATTAATGATTGATGGGCGAGGCCATTAACCGAGGGGCATTTTTGAGAGCGTTACCTGATTTGTCCACGACAGAGTGTGGGTAGGGTTTAGGGGTGGGGTCAGGTGAAGGGGATCATTTTCATTGCATGATATATAAACACCCACCAGTGTGAAAACACCCACAAATACAGAAACGCCCACTTTTGTTCTGCAGAGACCTCATACTGGCTAACAGGAGCTCTTGAAACTCCGCCCTCTTCTTGAGAGCAGCAGCTCATTTGCATTTAAAGGGACACACACAAAAACGAAGCGTTTCTGCTCACCCTCAAAAAGTGACAAATTTAACATGCTATAAAAAAATTATATATGGGGTATTTTAAAAGTGGCATTATATGACCCCTTTAAGCAAAACAAAGGCACTGTAGATTTGCTGTGAAACACTCTGAATGTCACCCTGGAAATTATATCAGACAAGCAGGTGGGTTTTTGTTTTTTGTACAGAGAGGAACAATGGCAATAGAAGGAAAGGAAAACTAGCTTTAAAAAAGCTTTACTTGGACAATCACAATGGTACTTGTAATGCTAGACTCTCAATAAGTCGGTCATTATTTTAATATCCTTACAGGAACAGCATTTACTGATACTGATTGTGGTAAATGTACTGAAGGCACTTACTCTAATGCGTCTTTCACAACCTGTCAACCACATTCAATGTGATTAATAGAGATTAACAAGTGTTACAAATTTATTCCAGGATGACCAGATATTCTAACATTGCTCACATTTACAGATGTGAGACTAAAGGCCTTAAAGAAATAAAACCAGGAACAATGTCATCTAATGTGGAATGTGGAAAGTCAGTTCCAGTTAGTATCATCATTGGAGTCATTGTAATCATTGGTGTTTTGGTGACTGCTGTTGTTGGGCTCAAAATATATTGCAAATTAAAATAGAAAAAACAACCCCCTGACAGAAGTAAGATTATTAAATATTATTTAATTATAAGTATACACTGCTGCGGAAAAAAAAAGAAAAGGATCAAGCTAAAAATGGCAAAATATTTAGTGGTCTCTCTCTGGTCATGAAATTAGCAAGAATTGCATACTGTAGATACAGCAACTTAGGATGGAATGGTCTTCCTCAACTTGTGGACAGCATTTTACAGGAAGAAGAGTTAGTATTGTTCCACTCAGTGGTGATGGTTTCAAACAGTTCATGAGTAGTTGAAAATCGTGAGACCAAATATTCACTATAGGGTTCAAATCTGGACTCCGATCAGGCCAAAACATGAGCCTGATGGACTTGTTCTCAAGCCACTTATTGGTTGTCATTGCAAATGGGGCAGAAACTTTGTCTTGTTGAAAAATAGCATCTGATCATTCATCTTTAGATAACACCTTTTCATTTGAGGGAAGCAAGCCATTCTGCAATATTCTCCTGTACTCCGAAGAATTACATGACTTTTCACAGTGAAGCAGCTCACCAATACCAGCAGCTAAAAAGGCTCCCCACACAATGAAACCAATTCCTCCATGCTTGACTGTGGTCGAGATGCATTTATTGTTATATTTTTTAAAAGACACCACTCTAAAGCATCACCGTGCAACTTGTGTTTCATTGTGATTCATCACTCTACGCACAACTATATATATATATATATATAAAGATAAAAGCATTACCTTTTGCATTTGTTTAGTGTTCAATGCATTTCAGTATGCCAAAACAGTTACAGCACAGATTTTATAAGCACACTGTAATGCATGCTTTGCGAACTTTAAACCCAAATGACTCTTTAAAATATGAGTGTTATATGAGTATAATATTCTGATGCTAAGTTTCAAATGTGGATATTGAGCATTTTAATAAAATTATCGGTAACACTTTACATTAAGGTTCCCTTTGTAAAGGGTTTATAAAGGTGTTTGTTAAAGAGTAATAAGTCATTTACAAATGCATTATAAATCATTAATAATGCAGTTATAACTGCATGAATAAAAAGGCGACTTTAATGCAATACCTGCCAAATAGTGAGCCGTTTTTAACTCACATGTTATAAATGCTTAATAAATGTATTTATTAACATATTTAACTCAAAACCAGATTTCTGGTTTATTTTATGATGCAGCAAAAATTGACTATCATAATTAGACTGAAGGTTGTTGTATTTGTGCTTTCTTATTATTATCTCATGACTGCCACTTGTCTTACTATGTTGCTTACCAGAAGTTTTTGTCTTACCCATGATACTCTCCAAAAAGGTCATGATGCCTCTCCACAGCAGTGTATAAAAACAAAATTATTGTTTTTTAAAGACAAAATTCCAACTTTATTTTGAAAATAAAACAAAAGATAATAACCATAACTTGATTAGATATTAAAGTCTGCGTGAACCGGAAGTTGCAAACGACTCTTCTCCAGTGTTGTGACGTATTTCCAGGTAAAACAGAATATTGAATAGAGGGCAGAGTTTTACTTTAGTGCTCCTCCTTTCCATCTCTCGCACTCCTCCTCTCCATATCTCACTCATAGCAGACGAACGGTTGCAGAAGAGTGGTTTACACGTTTTCAACCCAAGCCGTCAAACTGACGTTATCAGAGAAGGAACGCCATTCCAGACCAGAAGTAACTTTTCAGATTTCGATTAAAGATTACTGCGGCAAACAAGTTTTTTCTGTGTTTTAACTTGCACGGATTCATTGTTCACCACAAGACCAGTAATATGACCAGTAATAATAATAATGTAAAGTGAAAACCTGTGAACCATTTATTAATGAGTTATGAACATTAACAACCTATGAAAAGGAACCTTAATATAAAGTGAAAACCTGTTAACCATTTATTAATGAGTTATGAACATTAACAACCTATGAAAAGGAACCTTAATGTAAAGTGAAAACCTGTGAACCATTTATTAATGAGTTATGAACATTAACAACCTATGAAAGGAACCTTAATGTAAAGTGAAAACCTGTGAACATTTATTAACGAGTTATGAACTTTAACAACCTATGAAAAGGAACCTTAATGTAAAGTGGAAACCTGTGAACCATTTATTAATGAGTTATGAACATTAACAACCTATGAAAAGGAACCTTAATGTAAAGTGAAAACCTGTGAACCATTTATTAATGAGTTATGAACATTAACAACCTATGAAAGTGAACCTTAATGTAAAGTGGAAACCTGTGAACCATTTATTAATGAGTTATGAACATTAACAACCTATGAAAAGGAACCTTAATGTAAAGTGAAAACCTGTGAACATTTATTAACGAGTTATGAACTTTAACAACCTATGAAAAGGAACCTTAATGTAAATTGAAAACCTGTGAACCATTTATTAATGAGTTACGAATATTAATAACCTTTGAAAGTGAACCTTAATGTAAAGTGAAAACCTGTGAACATTTATTAACGAGTTATGAACTTTAACAACCTATGAAAAGGAACCTTAATGTAAATTGAAAACCTGTGAACCATTTATTAATGAGTTACGAATATTAATAACCTTTGAAAGTGAACCTTAATGTAGTGTGCATCGTGTTTATTAAAGCAGACGCAGATCTCTTTTGTTTTTTTCCTGGTGACATATTTTATTGTTGAAATATTAATAAGCAATTAATAATTATTCTTGATATCATGATAAAGGATACTGTAACTTTGTGGGAGTGCCAGAGCGGTTATTTATTTAATATAAAAAGCTAACACCGCGAATAAACATAATATACAAACTAACACAGCGATTATAATATAAACACTTGAAAAACATAGTCTGCAATGTCACTTCAGTTAGCTTACCCATCAAATCAGTAACTTTAAACACAAATTTTACTTTAGAGCATGCCCTGGTAACTGCATGACTTCTTCTCATGATAGTGGCAAGGCTTTATTGGATGCTCACTAGCGCCAACTCCTGTCACACGCCAGAACACGCATGCTTAGTGATGTAACCCTGAAAGAGTATATAAGTATACAGAGTATATAAGTATATAAAGAGTATATATAAAGAGTATATATTAGTATAGCCTAATATATTATTGTCATGTCTAGTTTTCTATAACTTTCTTCATAATAAAAAAATGCTTCATCTGAATCCTGCTCCTTGACTGCTCTTTACACCAAATGTGACAATAATGTATAATGAGCAATGCATTCTTCTTCTATTTATTATTATTATTATTATTATTATTATACGCAGTAGTAGTAGGCTATATACTTTATTATTCTCTTTCGGGTTCTCATCACTATGCGTGTTGATTCTGGCGTGTGACAGGAGTTGGCGCTAGTGAGCATTCAATAAAGCCTTGCCACTTTTGAGAAGAAGTTACACAGTACTGTTCCAACATGCGTTGAAGTGAATTTGTGTTTACTGATTTGATGGGTAAGCTAACTGAGGTGAAATCGCAGACTTTGTTTTTCTAGTGTTTATATTATATTAGTAATCGCTGTGTTAGTTTGTAGTTATCTTAAACAAATAACCGCTCCGGCGCACCCGCGCATGTACTGTACGGATGACCAAAGCCAAATAACGTACTCAAGTTACAGTGGCCTTTATCATATCAGAAATATCTATTAAATGCATATTAATATGCTGCTAATGTTCTGTAATGGTGCATTAGGTCATTGATTTAATGATTTACACAACTGTTAATTAAAAAAAATACATATTTAGGTGACTTTATTCAGCTTGTATCAAATATGTTTGGCTTATAGGTGTGATGTTTATTATCTTTTCTGAATACTTGATTGTTTCTCTGAATGTTTTAATTTAAGTTTACCTGCATAAGCCACTTTTCATGAGAAGTCATGCTCTGTAACTTTGTGCTGTAAAAGATTTTTTATTTTTTTCAAGTTTAAAGTTGTGTTTACTGAGACATTCATCAAAAATAAAATATTTCATCTGAAAAAGATATTATCTTCTGTGTACATTAATAATTAATAAATACATGATTAACGTGTGTTCACACTACATTAAGGTTCACTTTAATAGGTAATTAATGTTTATAACTCATTAAATGAGTTCCACTTTACATTAAGGTTCCTTTTCATAGGTTGTTAATAGGGATGGGCGATATGGCCTAAAAAAATTATCACGATAATTTCAGGTATTTATTGCGATAACGATACCAATGACGATAATTTATATATATATATATATATATATATATATATATATATATACCATAAACTTGATAGTCATAAGTCAGCAAGAAAAATAAGAAAACAAACCATTTAAAACAAAACGAACTGGATTAGAAACTGAATTATTTAAGTATAAGTATCATAACTTTATTATTATAAAATATACCTAAACTGAGTGCTTGTAATCGAATCAAACGCATCATTTTATTCTGGAGACTGAACTCGCGCTCTGCTGCCACACTGGAGCGCGCTCACCACCTACTGGGCAGGGGTGGGAATTACATTTACAAGCTACATCAGCCTCAGTAATCTTTCAAAATGACGGACGGCCTTCATATTTTTTCCGTCATTGCTAAAAAACAAAAACAGTTAACGCGACCTCATATATATATATATATATATATATATATATATATATATATATATATATATTATATATAATGTCACACGACCGCGGTGGCGCGATTGTCATGCCGACCGTTACAGCCCTAACTGTATCAAAAAGTAACAATCCCAACTATGTCTTAAGATAGTTTACAAAATATATCTGACGCAGTTCTCCGTGTACGCGCTTCGGATGAGTACACACAAATCTCCTCACAGCGCGCGCAAGTTCTCTTTTGCGTCTTACAGTTGAATGTTTAAAGTGGCAACTGGCAAGGTTTAAATGAGTTTAGTTTAAACAGTAGCAACGTGAGATGTTCAGGTCTCACCTGCACTCGCGCGCTATCAAAACCCGGGTGATGATGGCGTGAATGACATACGGTTCATTCATTGAACATTTGTTTATAGTGATTACCGTAGTTTGCTCCACATCTGATTTTCTATAACCAAACCAGTTCCAAATTGTGAAGGGAACTCTTCGCTTAACAACAAGCTGCTCCTCAGCCTCACGTCTTTCGTCATGCTTGTTTTAACTCCACACGTGAACAGTGAATCGGTCGCGCACGAAATACGTCAACAACTAGACTTATCGTAATTATCGCGAGGAGACAAATTTTTATCGTGAGGAGAATTTTCAACGGTATTTATCGCAAACGATAATATCGCCCATCCCTAGTTGTTAATGTTCATAACTCATTAATACATGGTTCACAGGTTTCCACTTTCCATTAAGGTTCCTTTTCATAGGTTGTTAATGTTCATAACTCATTAATAAATGGTTCACAGGTTTTCACTTTACATTAAGGTTCACTTTCATAGGTTGTTAATGTTCATAACTCAATAAATGGTTCGCAGGTTTTCACTTTACATTAAGGTTCATTTTCATAGGTTGTTAATGTTCATAACTCATTAATAAATGGTTCACAGGTTTTCACTTTACATTAAGGTTCACTTTCATAGGTTGTTAATGTTCATAACTCATTAATAAATGGTTCACAGGTTTTCACTTTACATTAAGGTTCCTTTTCATAGGTTGTTAATGTTCATAACTCATTAATAAATGGTTCGCAGGTTTTCACTTTACATTAAGGTTCCTTTTCATAGGTTGTTAATGTTCATAACTCATTAATAAATGGTTCACAGGTTTTCACTTTACATTAAGGTTCACTTTCATAGGTTGTTAATGTTCATAACTCATTAATAAATGGTTCACAGGTTTTCACTTTACATTAAGGTTCCTTTTCATAGGTTGTTAATGTTCATAACTCATTAATAAATGGTTCGCAGGTTTTCACTTTACATTAAGGTTCCTTTTCATAGGTTGTTAATGTTCATAACTCATTAATAAATGGTTCGCAGGTTTTCACTTTACATTAAGGTTCCTTTTCATAGGTTGTTAATGTTCATAACTCATTAATAAATGGTTCACAGGTTTTCACTTTACATTAAGGTTCCTTTTCATAGGTTGTTAATGTTCATAACTCATTAATAAATGGTTCGCAGGTTTTCACTTTACATTAAGGTTCCTTTTCATAGGTTGTTAATGTTCATAACTCATTAATAAATGGTTCACAGGTTTTCACTTTACATTAAGGTTCCTTTTCATAGGTTGTTAATGTTCATAACTCATTAATAAATGGTTCACAGGTTTTCACTTTACATTAAGGTTCCTTTTCATAGGTTGTTAATGTTCATAACTCATTAATAAATGGTTCACAGGTTTTCACTTTACATTAAGGTTCACTTTCATAGGTTGTTAATGTTCATAACTCATTAATAAATGGTTCACAGGTTTTCACTTTACATTAAGGTTCCTTTTCATAGGTTGTTAATGTTCATAACTCATTAATAAATGGTTCACAGGTTTTCACTTTACATTATTATTATTACTGGTCATATTACTGGTCTTGTGGTGAACAATGAATCCGTGCAAGTTAAAACACAGAAAAAACTTGTTTGCCGCAGTAATCTTTAATCGAAATCTGAAAAGTTACTTCTGGTCTGGAATGGCGTTCCTTCTCTGATAACGTCAGTTTGACGGCTTGGGTTGAAAACGTGTAAACCACTCTTCTGCAACCGTTCGTCTGCTATGAGTGAGATATGGAGAGGAGGAGTGCGAGAGATGGAAAGGAGGAGCACTAAAGTAAAACTCTGCCCTCTATTCAATATTCTGTTTCACCTGGAAATACGTCACAACACTGGAGAAGAGTCGTTTGCAACTTCCGGTTCACGCAGACTTTAATATCTAATCAAGTTATGGTTATTATCTTTTGTTTTATTTTCAAAATAAAGTTGGAATTTTGTCTTTAAAAAACAATAATTTTGTTTTTATACACTGCTGTGGAGAGGCATCATGACCTTTTTGGAGAGTATCATGGGTAAGACAAAAACTTCTGGTAAGCAACATAGTAAGACAAGTGGCAGTCATGAGATAATAATAAGAAAGCACAAATACAACAACCTTCAGTCTAATTATGATAGTCAATTTTTGCTGCATCATAAAATAAACCAGAAATCTGGTTTTGAGTTAAATATGTTAATAAATACATTTATTAAGCATTTATAACATGTGAGTTAAAAACGGCTCACTATTTGGCAGGTATTGCATTAAAGTCGCCTTTTTATTCATGCAGTTATAACTGCATTATTAATGATTTATAATGCATTTGTAAATGACTTATTACTCATTACCTAACACCTTTATAAACCCTTTACAAAGGGAACCTTAATGTAAAGTGTTACCAAATTATCTTCACTTTACTTTTAACAGACATCACCAGACTCTATGACTTCTTTTATAACCAGAAATAGTAGGTAAGAGCCACTGAAGGATCATTAGGAGCTGCATATTACAGTACTCAAATGAAATTCATTGTGTTGTTCTTCATTTTCAGTGATATTAATGACTCTGAAACTAATACAACTTTGCTCTAAAGAGTAGAAAAATCTCCAAATAAGTTATCTAGTTTCGGTCTGCCAGCCAGCGAGAGCATTAAATCTCGGGTGCGTCTCAATCAGCTCCCTGGTTCAGTATTCAGGGCACTGATCAGGGAATCAGCCACATTAATTTACATGATATACTGATTCACGACCTAGGGAGCTATGGAGCTGATTGAGACGCAGGGGTCGTCATAAGGAAAAGACAAAATGGTGGAAGGAGTGAATATGAAAGTGACGAGTCTCTTTTACATATCTGGTAAGGCGATGACCGAGACACGGTTGTCAGAAAATCAACTGATCATAATGGAAACGCTTAACAACAATAACGACAAACATATCTCTGTTAACTTACCTGATCACGATCGGATATAGGCTACGAATAATGGACATTGTAAAACAAGACAGCAGTGACCTGGCATAGGTTTAACAAGTATTTTCTTTGATTATTCTTTAATAAACGTTTTAAAAAATATATAGGGCCTATTGTATGAAGAGTTGAATGGTTCAGCAGTGTGTAAACTTATTTTGTCTTCGCAGGTTTTTGTTCTTTTCTCGCACTTGGAAATACTTGTGGTCCAAGTGAATATAAAACTGCGGATGGAGAATGTTGCCCAATGTGTAGTATAGGTAAGTTAACAGACCATTACGTCTAAATATAAGTGTTAGTAATACAAAGCACAATCGTACAGTGAGAAACACTACAGAGCAAGTTTTTTGTATTTGTTTTGTGATCTTGCATTATGCAAAATATTGCCAAATAAACGATTAAACTCCACATGCATACTAAATTCTTTCTCCCAACACAAGTATGATGCACTCATAACCAGAATAATAGAAAATACATAACTAACATTTTTACAGAAATATCTCTGTGCAAGTCACACTTTCCTTATGTCCCCTGCTATTGTGTGATGGTAATATCCCTTAACGTATAAAGCTCATCTCCACCGATACCATCTGCACAACTGTAGATATATATATATATATATATATATATATATATATATAAAGCAAAAATGTCATCACATAGGCCCTTTGATAAGGAGAGTCACTTTGGGATAGTCTACTCAGGAGGAGAGACCCATACATCTATTTATTTTTTATCTATTATCTATTTATTTTATAATTATGCTTTAAATTGTGTTCTAAATGGCAAAACTCATGTTCTGAGAAAATATTTTCATGCGAATAATGACCAATGATGTGCACTTAAAAGCAGATAGCTTAGCAACATAATGACACACAATGAAGGAATTCCTCGGTGATCGTCCGACTAGTAGCTACTGTACACAGTGGCCTACTGTACAACCTCTGCTGAACACAGGTGTTCTGCTGGTGTCGTGCACAGACAGACAGTAGCCTATAGATAACCCGTTTCTTGGTCTTCCCAATATTATGAAAAATGCCATTGTATTTGAAGGATAGATTTGGAAGGAAATGGTAAGATATGCATGTTTTATTTTTAACTCAGTGATGCACTGAGTCATACAATCATTTACAATGCAAAAATAAGGCCGCCTATCTGTTTCAATTAAAAACATATAAACATCCTAAAATATAGGCTATGTTTACCTTATAGGCAAAATTGCATAAATTTGATTTGTATAAAACAATTAAAAATACTTTTTGGCCAGTGGAAAAGAATGAGAATAACTCTTCACTGAAGTTATACAAGTTTGAAAAAGGATAGTGAATGATTTTTAGCGAAGTAATGTGATGGCATTTATAGTCATACTTTGTCTTGTACCGTTAAACATGGTGTATATGAATATGCATGGAAATTATATGCAGATGATGTAATGCATTGTAAAACTAGGCATTGAAAGCTCCATATGTGCAGAGATTCATGTATGCACAATCTTCAGCTGACTGGGTTTTATAAAGGGTATTTTGCACAGGTTCTGGCGTACTCATGGTTTTATAAATCTGAAAACTTTTGTGTGTATGGAAAATCTGGCTTTTATGTATACGCACACTTTTAGGATTAAATCTACATAAAGTTTTATACTTGAGGCCCCAGGAGATCCTTGAATTGTTCCTTAGTCATCTGTAAGAAAAAATGATGAGGACATTGAAGACCTTGATGAAGAAGTTTATTGCACCAAAGCAGTGACAAAGTACATGTAGCACTTGTAGGCGTTGGAATGAACCCAAATCATCTAAATCTCAAGTCTTTCATCCTGTTTACAGTTTACCACTCTTCATGTAAATGTAGTTTCTCATGTTTTACCAGCTGTGGTCTGTATGTTAATGAAGTTATGACACACCCCATTGTCTGAGATGGTTCCCACTGTCCCACACCCATTACCATTCTACAATTGATCACCATTTGTTCAGGATGTGATCATCCCAAATGGTGCAGAAACAACATAACTTTTGACTTTTTTTGTTCTATATGATAATTAAGCCATTTTGGCGATGAACTCATTCTAAAATATACTTTGCAGTGGAATCTGGGTCGAGGCAGACTACAATATTTTACACATCTTATTCTTGTTTGTTATTTATTTGTTGTTTGTAGGGTCAATGGTACTCAATGACTGCACTGGCGATTTCAGTACCATCTGCAAACCCTGCATTCCAGGAACATTCATGAGTGAACCCAGTAGCCTTCGTAAATGCTTCCCATGCAAACACTGTAATGAAAGTAAGTTTATATTTTTTGTTTCTTTTACCTTGAAGAAAAAGAAAGAAAGTCATTTTGGCATTATTGCTCATATAAAAAAGTGTTGCTAATTATGCTGTTTTAGGTCAAGGTCTTTACATTCTGAGTAAATGCACTACAATAAGAGACACCATCTGTGATGTACTTGATGGATATCACTGCACTGAGTACTCAAACTCACAGTGCATTTGTGCTGTAAAACACAGTGTTTGTGCACCAGGACAAGAAACAAAAACACTAGGTATTGTTTCTCAGTGCTTAAAATAATTTACATTTCCCCCTTTCTAAATCTTCCTACATTTTAAGGTTCATTCATGATTCTTTTTTCACTCTGTGTCTGATTACAGGGACAAAGACATCAGATACAGAATGTGGGAACTGCACTTTTGGGTTTTCTTCTTCTGGGCTGAATTGCAAGAGAACAGAGTAGGTGAAGTGTTATTTTGTTATGTCCTGTTTGAATTTTTGTTATTTATTCAGTATTGTTGTCATTTTTCCTAAGTTGTAAAGCCAGAAATGAGATTCAAATAGAATATGGCAGCCGTGTAAAAGATGTCAAATGTGTACAGTAGGCATGGGTCGATACCACAATTTTGGCTTTGGTATGGTACCACAATCTAATACCGGTATATCAGTATTAAATCGATACCATACAGGGTCTAAATTTTGGCGCGGGTATTGCGCATAATTTTACTCATTCTCGCAGGTTTCGTGTTTACAAAGCGGGAAATTACAGCAAATTTTTATTAGTAAATTAATCAACACAGATTATCACATCAAATCAGTAATTGGTTACCACTTATAGCACACTTGAACCCATAGTATATTACAAGTGTTAACTAAATACATTTTTAAATATAGAGATAGTATATTAAAAGCACATTTTAGTTCATATTTCATGGTGTTTTAAAATAGCACACTAATATGTGAGTACACTAATATGTTCTTAAGATTATCTTAAGAAGTACTAAAATAGAATCTTTAGTATATTAAGTACAAAATTAGTGCATGAAAATAGAGCACTTTAAGTACATATGTGCCCTGCAATACAACACTCTGGTGCGCGTTTCGGACAACTGATGGAAATCACTTGCACACGTAAACCTTGCCAATTTGAACATCCAAGTGATTTCATCATTCAGTAGTAACGTACTTGGGAGCTCTTTGAGAGATGGTTTCTTTGCGCTAAACCAACAAATGACGCACACACAAGCCGCCTGTATAGAGCTTGCGCATTCCAAATTTAGTAGTTTTACCTTAAACGGTCAAATACGCACATAATTGTCAAAATGTCCATCTTACTTAGTGAGTATTCACATAAACACAGTAGGTTATATCTACGTGAATTTATATAGTTTAATAGTATGCATCATCGCACGTGCCTAAAATACATGCTGCTCTCTGTAACTAAATAACGTTTGACAGATGCTTGGCAAGGTTTGATGGTTCATCATTTTTATAAGCAAAGCAATTCCAAATTATATGTATACTGCTGTCATTATTAATTAGCTTTGGGTGTGTTGAGGGAGATTCAACTGCTTTATCCATTTATCACTTAAAAATGTTGAATAAATAATAACCCAACAAGTAACCCAACTATGGGTTTACATAGCACCTTCTTAACTGTGGGTTATTTTTAACCCAATGGTTGGGTTAAAAACCAGTTGGGTTAACTATTTACTTTTATTCATGAGATTATTTTAATGAATAAAATACACTGTTTTCAAATACAGACCGTTTATTCAAGTAGAAAAACAATAAATCTGTTTTAAAAACAGGTTTTAAGTTTCAAATGACACATGTACTCAATATTGGTGAGCCTAATATTTAATATAAATATGCACAAATATTCAAAGTACACATTAAATCCAAAACAAATGTACACATACAATATACATAAATTAAAATACATGTTAAATTTAAAACACAAATATCCACATACAGTACAAATATTTATAACAAATGTGCCCATATGGTATACAAAAAAAGTGCACATATGGTATACAAATTCAAAACAAATGTGCACATACAGTATTCCAATTCATAACAAATGTGCACATACAGTATTCCATTCTAATCCAAAACAAATGTGCACATATGGTATAAAAAAAGAAAAAAAAAGTGCACATACAGTATTCCAGTTCATAACAAATGTGCACATACGGTATACAAAAAAAAAAAAAAAATTGCACATATGGTATACAATTTCTAAACAAATGTGCACATACGGCGTACAAGTTCAAAACAAATGTGCACATACGGTATACAAATTCAAACAAATGTGCACATACGGCGTACAAATTCAAACAAATGTGCACATACGGCGTACAAGTTCAAAACAAATGTGCACATACGGTATACAAATTCAAAACAAATGTGCACATACGGTTTATCGATTCAAAACCTACACAGGTGCATATATAATACACATTTAAAACACAGATGTGGACATACAGTACAGAAATATACAATCTAAACATTTGTGCACATACAGTATACAAATTAAAATCACAAATGTGCGCATTCAGTATACCAATTCAAAAACTACACAAATGTGTACACCAAGGACATACCTTTATAATACTTCAAGAAATAAACATATCCTTAATAAAAGGCTACAGTGTACACCATATGCATTGTGTTATAAACACATTGATGTGTGTTTTGGCTATTGGATCTACTGATGATCAGTAACATTGAATACAAAGTTTTTTAGGAGGTGGCAATGTGTAGAAGGAACTCCTCCAGGAATATTATAGACTGCATGCTGCAAGAACTCCCAAATGGGAGCAGAGGGCGTTGGGTAGTTTATGTCATAGATGTAAAACATTTTGAAGCATACATCCAATGCTTGAAGTAAGGTCTCCTTTTCAACTGCCTCTCCATTGAAAATGATGAAAACTTGGGAGACTGTCTCCAAGCACCAAGACATGTGGATCCTGGCTTGTCTCATTGTGGAGGTAGTGCACCATATTAGTACCAACCTTAAACGAATAAATAAACTTTAGTTGGCATATATGACAAACATTCCAGTGCCCGGTTGCAGCTGTGCGCAAGTTACAACGTAGACTAGTTTTGACGTAAATAGGCACTAAGTTACAACTTACGCACTACTAAATATTTTTGTGTTGCACCATTAAACTTAGTTGAAGCGTAACTCTACGTATACACTAAATATTTACGGAAGCCTCCTATCAGGAGTAACGGTTGGAATAAAATAGCAGACTGACTGAACTGCATCAATAAGCTCTTGTTTTACCTGACAGACTTCATTCTTTACACATATATGATGCTGCTGACATTTACACTCTCTTAAATTTTAAGAGAGAGAACATCATGTGAAAAGATTACTTTGTTAGACACCAGGGGCGATTCTAGGATTTTGATTTTAGGGGGGCTCAGCCCCCAATAAGGGTATGATTAAAAAAATATTATTTGACTGACTGTTGCTCATTTGCAAGAAAAAATGTCGTATATCCATCTACAATGAAATATAAATTATTTTAGTTTTTTAGCTTTTTAGCCTTTATAATCAACAATACGGTTGGATATTCATAAAGTCACCCCATGAAAATTGATGTCATTTTAAGTATTTTAACTAACCAGCTAATATTCATTAAGAATATAGACAAACCATGTATTAATGTAATTGTCTATTGGCAATATGATTAATCTGTTCTATATTTATTTCTATTTATTAAAAATAACAACATGAATTATCAATTTGCCACTTCTATAAATCAAGTACAAATCTAGTATAAATAGTATAAATCAAGAAAATCAAAAATCCCTTTACTCTACGCTTACTCTAATTTATGTATCTTGACACTCCTCCTGATTCATTATTACTTAATACAAAACTATATTTAATAATACAAAACAAAATAACTCCACATTCTCTCTGGGCCATCTAGTGCTTTCAGACAATGATGTGTGTCATTTCTGTGCATGGCTGCATAATGTAATGTCAAAATACATTATAATATGTCTGTAATTGTAAAAAGTAAATTAAAATAAATCATGATCGTTTTCTGAATCTAAAGTATGTTTTCATGGGTGTTAATCACTTCATTTTTGTAGGAATAAAAAACAACTATCACACAAGGGCTGAAGGTGAACGCAGCGAAACGTATTGGTATTGGATGAGAAACCGAGCCGTCCCGTGTGCTCCCAATGCTCCAGTAACATTACATTATGTAAACTGCAATGCATTTATGACGAACTGCACCGATGCAGATGTAATATCATAGCATTAGCAATCTATCAATAAATGCACGCACACACGACACACACCTTGTGCTCTCTGATGTTCGCTCTGATCGGCGCCCCTGCAGATTGAAAAATGCGCTAAGTCCAAGCAGACTCAGATAAGGGGAGGAGCCGAAACTTGACGCAGCTTGCCGCCGTTTCAAATGAGTTTTTTTAAAGGGGACTGAAGCGATCAAAAATGTATTAATCAAATATTTTTTTTAGGGGGGCTGGGCAGAAGTTTAGGGGGGCTGGAGCCCCCCTAAAAAGGGCCTAGTGACGCCCCTGTTAGACACTCTTCAACACGAACCCGTTAAACAGCGCGCCGCTGTGTGCATCGGTCCTATCACTCCGTGTTGTGCATGTCAAATAAAATCAGTCATAATCAATAAATGTAATTTCTTATGTTTTTGTTGTTGTTGTTGTTTCAGTATTTATTTATTGATCCTTATTAATTTCGTTTCAAATACAGTTTCTGAATGTTATTTACATATAAAAACATTTATGATTAAGTAGTAGGCTATTATATTTAATGGGAACTTATTTTTACTGTTAGCTACGTGAGGCAAAATAAGTCAGAATGAAGGATAAACTGAAATTCACGGAATTTCAACAACTTCTGCTCCTGTATTTGAAGGATCACTGAAGGTAAACGTCATATTATGCGACTACGCATTACTTTACGGAGACCTTACGAGCTACTAGCTACGTTCTGCCTTAAGAACAAATGGTGCAACCATAGACTGTAAAGGGTGCAACCGAATAAAGTACAGAGTTAGTTACAAACTAGTTAGTAGTTACTAAGCCACTAGTGTGGACTTTACGTTCCAATTTAAGAAAGAACTTACGAACGGCTGGTGCAACCCTAAGTGTAATTTTCCCTTAAGATCGCCCTTATGTTTCCCTTAAACTTAAGGGAGTTGCAGAAAATAACCGTTAAGTATTACTTAAGGGTTTCTTTAGGTGAAACGTCATAAACCCTAAGAATTTCCCTTAAGTATGTATTTTTCCCTTAAGTAATCCTTTAAAAAACCGTAAGTGTTGCATAAAGCCCCTTAACCGTCATTTCCCTAAGTATAACATAAGGTTAGGAAAACTTCACCTTAAGTGTTACACGGAGTGAGCAGGTTCAATCCAAGTCTTCTAACGAGACACGATCGACCGCTTTATATGATAAACAAATTGTACTTTAGCGGTTTATTCACATAAACATTGATGAAATCACATATGTAGCACATATCTTATATGGTCAACGGAAGCGCAAACGTGCGTGCATCACACGCAAAAACAAACCTCATTGGTTCTTGCGCGCACGTTTGAGCTTCCGACACAGCCGTAATCATATGGATGTCTTTCAATAAATGGACATAAATGATGAGAGAATATTAAAAATATCTTTATTTGTTATCCAAAGATGAATGAAAGTCTTATGGGTTTGGAACGACATGAGGGTGAGTGAATGACGGCAGAAATCTCGATTTTGAGTAAACTATCATTTTGTGTTTCGCGTCTGGTCGTTCTCTTTCATATTTGGTGTTCTTTTTTGTTTTCCTTATCCATCTTATGTTGTTTTCTGTGAAAACTTACCACGATATGTATTAACAAATAACGTGTCCATGGCAACAGTAGAATTTTATAACGGCAAAACCTGGGTTGCTGTCGTGAAACACTTAACGGTTTCCCTTACCTAAGTGAACAGTTTAAGAGATTATATGCAACACCCTTAAGTCATTCCCTTAGTTAAGGGGAAATCACGCCTTAAGTGTCATACTTAAGGGAAAAACTTAAGGTGCTTTATGCAACCGGGCACAGGGATTCAATACATGTTTACAAATAAATCACAGAAGAAAAAAAAAACAGCAGTGTTACACTGTGTAAAAGTAAAACTGAAGCAGTGTTGTAGTGAATTAAAGTAGGTTAACTCTAAAAGTGATGAATGACCATTAGTCATGACACCTGTGGATAACAAGCAGAATCACAGAAGGAAAGAGTTTATGTACAGAGCAGTGTAATTTAATGGGCCTATATTATCCTTTTTTGGATTGTAATTTTACTTTAGGTTACAAAGTATAAGCCAAAGGTCTTTCTATCCAACTTGAACTGCCTGAAATGTATTATTTGTAGTCCTTCCATTACTACTATGGCTGTTTCTCAATATGCGTTCTTAAAGGTACAATATGTAAAATTTTTGCAGTAAAATATCCAAAAAACACTAGGCTAGTGTTATATATTTTGTCCAGCTGATTACAAACAATATCTCTAATGTTTTCAACTACTTGTAAATCATGAGAAAATTCCCATTCTAAACAGTGACACGGGGCAGTGCAGTCGCCTGTCAATGACGTCAGTTACCTTTGTTACCGCCTTTACTGACGTAGAAACCACATGACAACAGTGCCGTGGACAATAGCGGAAGTAGTGTAGCGTCCAGCAAACCACTAGCTTGCTTCGAGCAGTTCCTTATTTACTTATTGCACGTTTTATGGTGGATTGTGTTACTTATTTATGGAACTTAATTACTGTTTACCATCTGCCGCTGGTTCTGTCGACAAGGACAGCTCCCGTAAACTCATGACCGGAAAAGCGGAAGCGGCGCCGGCGACTGTGTCATAATAAAAGTCCCGCTGCTCGTGAGGCGTGTGTTGATCAATCGCTCCAGCTCCTCGTTCAGCTCCACAACACTCGGTCCTGCTCTGCTTCATACTACAGTAACGTTAATAATCGCATCCACGAACATAAGTTCTTCCAGACTCCAATCCCTATTCTTTTGCACCGTCCGTTGAGATGGAGACCACATGTCCCAAGTTTCCGCTCTAAAACTTGGCGTCATCAAACTACGCCTTTGTTTTGAATAGGCTTCTAGCGACCTCTAGCGGAAAAAAATATCACAAATTGTACCTTTAAGTGATCTTGTGTCCTTGTGTTCTTGCTCTACGTCATCATCAACCGTTGAAGTTCAATTCCAGTATGCAAGAACGCAAGAACAGAGGACGCATGAAAGTACCCGGATGTGTTCTTGATATCAAGGATACATCGAATGCAGACAAAAAATATACACTAACAAGAAGCGACACTTAATAGAACGTTCCATTTAAACACCGGCGCCCAGCAGCGGCCCTGCGTTTCTGCCATTTTGGGGTGAAAGCGAGTCGGCAGCCCACTAGTTTCTATGGCAATATCAGCTGCTTTGTTACAAAAAACGTACATTAAAGCTGAAATCCAACCTGAATGATGACAACACAGAATAAAACACTATCACTAGTGATCATCAAATCCTTTTAACAGTTTATTTTACACACTTTGTGTTTAAGTCTTCCACTTTTTTTTTTTTTTTTTTTACAAAACCTTTGCTCTCTAGAAAATCAGTCAGTTTGGGTTAAAATTCTTTAAAAGGCTTATAAACACTGAATTATTACCAACATATGAAATTAAATTAAGGACATGCATCAGAAAAATTGAAAATGTTGGACAACAAATATATGAATATAACAGCTTGATTTTGCAGTGCTGTCTAATGTCCGTTAAAGCAAAGGTGTCCAAAAGTGTGAATTATGCGATAACAGACACAGTAATGCATCATGTATTATAAGATCATTACGTTTGTAGCGTGATCCATTAAAAGATACGATATAGCCTATTTCAATTCAGACCTAGATACTATATTATTACTATTACTCCAGTAGGTCTAAAATATATTGTTCGCTGCAAACATGATGATCTTAAATGTATTAATTATTAATTTACTATTAATAAATGTGTAAAGTTGCATAAAATGGAAATACTCAATAAAGTAGGCTAACTACGTTACCTCAGATGGATGAATGGTTGGATTCCACGACTGGTAAAATAAAACGTATATAAGACAATACAACATTTACTGTAGGAGCCATGCAATTTACTGGTGACTTGATTTAAAAAACTGTTCTGGAAGTCAATGGATGAGAGGCTTCATTATGCTGATTAAACAGCTTTTGTGGGGAAATAGCCAATCATTTAATTAATGGACAGCCTGTTTGCCAATCTTCAGAATGTTTTACACTAAACAATACTTTCATTGGGAACTATATGTAGATTTTAGCTTGATAAAAATGTATTTTTTAAGAGAAGGCAGACTAGGGAATGTTGCGACACTGACATTACACGATTGGCTGAGAGGTGCCACACGTGATTAAGTTAGCCGTTACGCTTTCTCCAATGGTAAGAGATACAAACACTCTTATCTCCCCATTATATACAATCTCTGATTCTATGGTCCAGTTAGTATTTTCACCCCATAATGGTGGCCGCGCTACCAGAGCGCTATCTAGTGGCTGTTACCCAAAGAGTATCAAAGTGTCGCCTCTTGGGTTCTAGACTCTTTGATGCAGACTTGAGAGAATCGAACCGTTAAAAAATCCCAGAAGACACTGCGGGCGGGCGTATATATTATTATATACACATAATGAATACATCACTTATGAATTTGATATTTTATATATTTTTGAAATAACAAAAAAGGGAAAAAAATTTATATTATTAGTAATATGCGAGATGGCGTCATCACGTGATTAATTCTAACCAATGAGACTGCTGGAACTGCATCGCTAATGAGCTGTCATTCTGGATTCGACTGCACCGCCCAGATCACAAGATCCAGGGGGCGGGGTTGGATCTAGATCCAACTCCTCCCACTGTACATATCCCTAAACCTAACAGTCTCCGCCCCCTGGCCCTAAACCTACCCATCTCTACCCCCTGGTTCTAGATCCAACTCCTCCCACTTTACATATACTTTAACCTACCCGACTCCGCCCCCTGGATCTCGAGTGTTCTGCAGTGATGGGCTACTGCCCAGTAGGCCTATTTCACACTTCTGGTTTTTGGCTTCCGGAAAGATCCACACCGGGTAAAAGTTTTTCCGGTTACAGTGATAGATAGCCTCGATCAGAACCAGCTCCAGGAATCAAAGTCGTTTTACGAATTAAATATCATGAAAATGTTTGAATGGTCTTGGTGATTAATTGGTGAGACTACAGAGCTCTCATTAAGAGCTACATTTAATAAATAATTAGAAGTGATGCCAGTTAAACTGGTTATATTCTTCGTGTCTGTTTGGTGCGGCTGTGCATTATCGCGCTCCATGTGCTGTAAAAACAGTGCCTGCGTCTCAACGTGCATAGCCTACTATCCATCCTAAATAGTAGTCTATGTGAGATTAGTAATATTCAGTACTATTTAGGGTGGATAGTATGCACATTGGGATGTATAAGAGTGTTTTTTGAGACGTCCTAGGGAAATGATCAGCTGGCAGCTCCCTTATCACGCAAGCCTGATCCTCTGATTCATGAAACAGGACCGCTCGCACCCTGGATATTTCTGGATATATATAAACACGTCGGTCATCTCTCACTCATATTTTCCTGTCGTCATCATCTTAAAGTGTGTATTATGCACAGTATTATTGTGCTGTTGCAACATTATTGCAAAAACTGATAGTTGTGTACAGTGTGGTGTTGGAAATTAATTATGTCTTAGGTTAATCATTTTAATCAATCAGGATTAGTTATAACATATGCTTGAATGTGGGATGTAATGCCATATGAGATTAATACATGCTATATATTTTTTAAAATGTATTAAAAATATTATGTATCTCACGACTTTATATCCCACATTCAAGTATATATTGGGAGTTAATTTTTTTAATGAACAAATTATATAAATGATGTTCGTCATACGTGATAAGATCGGGGAAACTGCTGAATGAGTAGCTGCGTAGCCTATACTGTATGACAGCTGGTAAAATAAATCCACCTGCCAGTAAATTCGAGCAGCTGTCTGAGTGGCTGTGTAAGCTACAAACAAGTAGAAAATCATTTCTTTGTGGATTACACAACAGCAACTTGGAAAACACACAAAACAGAAAAGGTACAAAGTGATATTTGAGAAAAGAGCATATCAATCTAATAGCTGTAGACCCATAGCGGAAATAACTTTACCCCGTGTCACGTGATTTCCGATTCTTGTGAAAAAGGCCTGTTCTGCTCCAAACAGGTAAGCTGTTTAAATTATAAACTGTTTTTAAATAGTAATTTCTGAGTTTTCTGTTAAAATTAGTGTAACAGATGAAAAATGGTAATGAATTTATTAACTAAAATTAAATTACACCAATTTTTAGTGTTTTAATCTGATTGTAACGTATGTTGCCGTTTAAATGATAAACGGTTATAACGGTTGACTTGCCCATTTTCTGGAAATCTATATTTTATATGTACTTTAAAAATGCATGAATTCATTGCTTTGAATTGTTTTACATCCATTTTGGTGTTAATTAGGGGCCAAGCACCGAAGGTGCGTAGGCACCTATTGTATCCGTTGGCGTTCTTTTTATTTTTATTTTCGATTCTTCTTCTTCTTCCGCTCTTGAAGTCTATGGCAGCCCATAGAACCGTATGGTAAAAAGTTGTGAAATTTGGCACACATTTAGAGGACAGTCTGAACTATGTCCATAGCAAATTTGGAGTCTCTAACTCAATCCCTCTAGCGCCACCAGCTGTCCGAATTTGCGCTCATGTTTATGCTAATAACTTTTGAACCGTAAGGGAATTCTTTTTTCCTCTGATTCCTTGGGTCAGGCCGATTCGATCGCATCCTATGACGTCATTTTCCGTCATGAAAATTTTTCCGCTGTTTTGAATTTTCTGAAAAACCTACTTTTTCGAACTTCTCCTAGGCCGTTACTCCGATTTTCACAAAAATTGAACTAGATTATCTTCAGACCATGCCAACAAAAAGTTATGGAATTCAAGTTGATTCCTCAAACCGTTTTCGAAAAACTCACGAACGAATTGTACGTAGTGCTTGCGAAAATAGACTTAAGGCTGTATCTCCGCAACGCTTTATCGTATTTAGACCAAACTTGGTACATGTCATCACAAGCATGACCTGGCGAAGTGCCACCTAGTGGTGCGGAGATATTAAAAAGGGCTATTGTTGCTTATAACTTCTGATGGGTTTGTCCAAAAATCATGAATTTGGTCTCGTTGGATTCATGGCATCATGCTGAGTCGAATGATACTCAATTTTCCCATATCAGACATTTTGGCCGTCGGCCATTTTGAATTTTGTGCTACAATGCTGTATTTTATGAACGCATTAGCGTATCTTTACAAAACTCGGTTTGGGTCATCAGCACAATACCCTGAAGGAGCCTGAGAAGTTTCGGACCAGCGCCACCTTGTGGCCAAAAGTTATAACAAAACTTACAAAAATGCTAATAACTTTTGACTATTTTAACTGATTGTAATGAAACTGGTCTCAGTTGATTCCTTGGGTCATGCTGAGAACACAGATATTAAATTTGCCATAGTCAGCTGATCTCCTGTCCGCCATATTGTTTTTCTTTTAAAACCTACTTTTTCAAACTCCTCCTAGACCGTTGCTCCGATTTTCACCAAAATTGAACCGTATCATCTTCAGACCATGCCGACGAAAAGTTATGGATTTCAAGTCGATAAGTCAAACTGTTTTCGTATAACGGAGCAAAGAATTTGAGGCATGCAAAAATGACTCTTGAAGCTGTATCTCTGCAATGCTTTGACATATTGACACCAAACTTTGCAAGTGTCATTGTCACCTCACTCTGAACATACCACAACAATTTGGACACAGCACCACCTATTGGTCAAAAGTGATGAACCAGTAAATCCCCATTTTTGATCATTTTTCAGCTCTTTTTCCTAAAATGATCTTAAAAGGTCTTTAATTGCTCACTGTTGGAGTTATTCTGATGCTCCCAGCCATTTTGGCTGGCTTCTTGTGCCGTTTTTGTGCTTGGCCCCGTAATTGCTGCTTGCAGCTATATTTTGATTTATTATTGTTTTCCTGTTGATATTTTAGCGAACTTCGACCGAGCTAGGCATAATGGCCGGGCTGAGTCAGTCATGTCTGTTTTATAGTTAAAATAGCAACGTAAACGAGGCCTACATTAAATCTTGTTACATATGATTTTATAACCTTCATACATCGATAAACACTGTGCGCTGACAGTTCAGACAGCAAACCATATTTATTTATATACACGTGCTTTGTTTTTTTATATTGCTATCATGTTAACGTGACCTAAAAATAACAAATTGAACGCGTTGTCTCATGCACAAGCTGGTGCGTGCACCGGGATGGAGAGAGAATGACAAAGACTATAGGATAACATCTGTCTAATCATTCCTATTCTACTTCCGGAACAAATGTGGCGCCAGTTTAGTTTTTTTCTGTAAGTAGAATAGGGAAGGCGTAGGACATACAGCGTAAGCATTTTGAAGAATGTGGAAAGCGGAAGTACGTTCAAGGCGATATTTTGCGTTTATAAAGCATATACAGTTGTATTTTTTTCGAAAATGACTGATCGTTTCGCTAGATAAGACCCTTATTCCTCGTCTGGTATTGTTTAAAGCCCTTTGAAGCTGCACTGAAACTGTAATTTTGACCTTCAGCCGTCTTGAGGCCATTGAGGTCCATTATAAGGAGAATAATCCTGGAATGTTTTCATCAAAAACCTTAAATTCTTTTCGACTGACGAAAGAAAGACATGAACATCTTGGATGACATGGGGGTGAGTAAATTATCAGGAAAAGTTTATTTAAAAGTGGACTAATCCTTTAAGTAATTTACACTGAAAAGTTACAACGGCATTTAAAAATGTTATGAGATTGCTTTAAATATTTTGGAATATACAAATAAGAAATGTCGGAAAGAATGATACTTTTAAACATGAAACTAAACTGCCAGTAGGTGGCGGCAGGTAACCGTCTTAATGAGTGAGTCATTGAGTCATTAATGCAAACAATGAAATGAAATCAGGGTCACATTTTCAATCGTGATGGTATTCAGCACTCTTGGTCGTGTGATATTGCTTAACTGTATCATATGTTAAAAATATAAAAACTCCACTCCATTTACTACAGTGTTTTAAGGGTTAGTTCACCCAAAAATGAAAATTCTGTCATTAATTACTCACCCTCATGTCGTTCCACACTCGTAAGACCTTCGTTCATCTTCGAAACACAAGATATTTTTGATAAAATCCAATGGCTCATGAGGCCTGCATTGAGAGCAAGTTAACTTAGACTTTCAAATGCCCAGAAAGGTAACTGTTACTAAAAACATATTTAAAACAGTTCATGTGACTACAATGGTTCAACCTTAATGTTATGAAGCGACGAGAATACTTGTAAACAAAAGTGGACTTAACGGACACGCGCACGCAGCGGCCATTGTAAGTCCACAAGACAGAAAGTGCATATGAAGCGTGCCATTTGGGACAGGGCCTTTGACTGCCGGGTAAAGTCCTCTGCAACTTCTCCGACAGGGAGTTCACGCACACCACAGTTGTACAGAGCCACGCCTCCTGTCACTCACTCAGAGCAGCGACAGGCCTCGAGACTCTCGTTCATTCCAGTTGAAGGGTTTTTGTTATGATATAACAACTGATGTAACAACTTTAGCACATTTGTCAGCTGAACATTCATTCAGTGTTCCCATTAATTACCATACGCCGCCATTGTTTAATAATGAACCGAAAATTTAAAACATACATAGCCTAAATGGTCTCTAACGTTGTATTTTGCCAACAAACTCAAATCAAAATCGTGATATGGGTTTGTGCTGCATGTTTTAAAGAGAAGTGCACACATTTGCTCACGCGATCAGCTGGTGATCAAAATAAAAGCTCTAGGGTTTATCTCTTGCATGTGAAGAAATTAGTACAAAAGTATTGTAATTTCCCTATACTCTATTGTAAAGTAATTACTTATAAAATTTTCATTTATTTTACAGTGCTTTTTTTTAATAATTATAAAGGCATAAATCATTTTATAATATAGGCCTAATAATTTTTTGGCATCCTAAAACACCAGTGTCAATGTAATGTAGACTTAGACTCTATATCACAACTAAAAAGATGTTTGAGCCCTCTTTAATGTCCAGATACAAGTCAATGCTGTTACTTTGTTTAATGTGCACGCTGTACATGGGCTTAAGCTCTCAGTTTTGAGCTCTAAAAATGCACCAGATTGATGCATTTAACCTTAAAATGTACAAAATTTTCTTCTGAGGGGGCATGCCCCCGGACCCCCCTAGATGAGGTACACCCAACAAAGTTTTGCAAATTCCTGTGGGAAATAATGTACATTTTATAAACTTTACTCCAGCATACTACTACAAAGTTCCTTTCATAACAGTAAAGCTATTAACAGAAAATTCGGAAATTGTCATTGGACAAAACAGATTTGGGCTAAGCCCCGAATGTATGGCTCAGCGCCTGCTTTGTGCACCAAAGCAACGCTGTCATTTTGTCATTTCAGATATAAATCAACTACCTGCTCAGCTATTTCAAGTGAAGACATGCAATGTGTGAACTGATATTGAAAGAAATTTAATCTTGGTCTCCAGGAATCAGAATGTTCTACCAACAAACCTGAATACCAAAACAACTGATGAGGAAATCTAAAGTGCTTCATATTAATTACCTCAACCATCCACGTTGATGAACTGACCCTCAACTAGCATACACAACTCAAGTTTAAACCTACAGAGCTTGACGGCATCACTCTGTCTGAAAACCAATGTGTCTAACAATCCAGTACTTTACCTAATGTGTTGAAGAGTTTATGAAGTCTGGAGAAGAAACATTTGCCTCTGCTTTCAAATCAACCTCTCTTGCACCTTATGTAAACATGATCAATTTTGGGATTGTTTTATTAATTGTTACTACTTTGAATTTCAAACTGTGTTTCAGTGCGTGTGCTCGTGCTGAGTATGAGATAAATGGAGAATGCTGTCCCATGTGTGCACCAGGTACAGTATATATTGTTTAGCAGCAGTTCAGTGTGACCCAGGGAACCTATGTTTTTTATTGTAATTCTTAATTTTTTTTTAAAACATTTGTAGGAAACCATGTTCATCGGCATTGTACTGAAGATACAAGTACAACTTGTGTTCCATGTTCTGCATTAACTTACATTGATGAACCCAGTGGGTTAGATAAATGCTTTCCCTGCTCTGTTTGTGATGACCGTGAGTATGTACTCCAAAATAAAGACATGAAATACAGAAATGTGTTCTAGCATATTACAATTATGTATTTAAGAAAATGTTTTATGTTTTTCACAGAACAAGGACTAAGAGTAAAGAGAAACTGCACACGCTCTACAGATACTGTTTGTGAGCCACTGGAGGGATTCTACTGCATTGAGCAAAATAAAGGCAGCTGTAGATTCGCTGTCAAACACTCTGAATGTGATCCTGGACAATATATCAGACAAGCAGGTGGGTGAGGTGTAGTGGCCATTATTAGTTTTGTTAAACATGTTGACAGACACAAGTAGTACTTGTAATTCTAGACTCTTATTAAAATAGTCATTGTCTTAATATTCTTACAGGAACAGCATTTACTGATACTGATTGTGGTAACTGTACTGAAGGCACTTACTCTAATGGCTCTTTCACTACCTGTCAACCACATTCAAAGTAAGTGATTACCATAGATTGTTTAAGTGTTTAAAAGATTCTTTTATAAAAGACTACAAATTCTAATATTGCTCACTTTTTTTTAAAAAATTTACAGATGTGAGACTGAGGGACTTCAAGAAATAAAACCAGGATCAATGTCATCTGATACTGTATGTGGGCATTCAACAAGTGTTAAAGACCCCCTGTGGTGAAAATCGAGTTTTTAATGTTGTTTCTATGTCTATGTAGTGTTTTTAATATGCTTTAAGACAAACCATATGCAAATTCATAAGTCAACACCATTGCTGATTAAACCAAAGACAGTCTAAAACACACGGTTTGAAATCGGTGGTGTTTGTGACGTCACAGACTACCTTGTAACCAATCACAACAACGTGCCGGCAGGCTTTAGTATATCATTAACTATGACTGCTCTGAAGCAGGAAAGTCTCGAGAGAAGCCAGGTTATCCCTGTATATTTTCTGCTGATATGAAAAATTTTGTAGATTTAGCAATATAGTGAGTCTATTACGATGTTATGATGAACTATTTGCCTTTTCCACGTTGAGTTGTTCAAAGCATATAAGGACACTGATTGTTAGAAGGCAGCTGTCTGATTGACTCTGAGATGAAGAACAGGAACATGGTTTGTGTAATATTAGCAACACATTATTAGCTGTTTGATAACGTAGCCAAGCAAAAGGCTAATCATATTAATTTATATTAATTAATGACAGAACCGTCGCAAGGGCTGTGCCAAGTGTGCGAGCGCATAGCAGCTCGTGCCAAAATAAAGTGACAGCTGACTTGAAGTAAAGCCAGTAAAGTTCATGTTTTTGTCCTTCGAAATATTTGAATACTATAAAACATAACTAAAACAATATTGCTCTGAGCGTGTGCGTGTGACCGTGATTCATGTGCATATGTCAGTCAGTGTGGAATCGCAAGTCAAGTTCTGAGAGAGCTATTCAGTCCATTATAAATTCTGATTCTGGCCGCCTCTGGATTGGATCAAACCATAGATATTAGCCTACCTGATAAGTTCAAGTAAATACGCTGGAAATCCGCACTCATTCAAGGATGTGCATTTATTTCATGTAAGGAGAAGGCACGGGCACCTGCAGGATTTCATCTGAATGTTTTTTTTTTTTAAATCTGAAAACTCCAAAAAGCAACAAAATTGTCAAACATCCATTTAGCGCATGTTCACAGAGGAAAACGGCTGCTTGTTCTCTCGATACTGTCTGTTTTACTGAGAAACCGCTTCAGGTGATTCAGTGAGAGAGCAGTCCAAACGAATGCCATTTTGCAAAGGCGTTTTACCAATTCATAATTTAAAACAATTTAAGCGTCAGAAAATATATAAGCAGTTCAGTTGCACAGCTGTTAAACTGATTATACGAAGCGAAGCAAGCGTTTTTCTTAAATATCTACAACACAAACAACAAATTGCTCATCACTACAGCAACAGTAGATTCTCTGACTTGGTGCGAGCGAGTGGAGGTGGGGCTAATTTGTATATTCATTGATCCGTGTATATTAAATGAGGCAAGGGTGTAGAGTTACATTCAAGCTATTTTAAGGCATGAAGAAATTTTTTCACTTAAATTTTTTTTTTAATTATGTAATTTTGGTGATCAAAGATGAGTTTTAAGGGATAAAATAATTGACTACAGGGGGATTTTAATGCTTTTTACAGTTTTTTTTTTTTTTAAATTGCTTACACACAATTTCTGAACTATTTCTGAACTATGGCTCCATTTCTCCACACTTTATTCAAAACTATTTTAACTCTTCTAAAATTGTGTTTTTGCATAGTAATTCTACATTCAAACCATCAAATGATTAGCCATATACACATCAAACAACACACAAATGTGAAAAATGTGAAACAGTACTATATTGTTTCTTTTGCTTGTTCAATGTGCAGTGGAGTGTCAGGAGTTTGTCATGGCACTCAAACATGTATGTGCACAAATGCACTGTACAGTGTATACAGTATGCATGTACAACTGATGAATTTTCACAGTTATTAAACTGAATTGAATCAACACTGAACTGACTTGAACTTAATAATGACACTATTGGCTTGTTTGAATTTGAATTTGTTAGTTTTGTAAAGCTGCATTGAATTATACCGTATTGTATAAAGTGCTACAGAAATAGAGGTGACTTGACTTGTATTTCATATATTTACAAAATTAACAGTAATGCAAGGGTGAAAAATTTGATTTCTAAACAGAAATGCAAGAGTAAAAATGTAAAAAAGAAATTGTTTTAAAAAATAATGAGATCTCTACCACCCTGTTCTGGCTTACATGACCCCTCTTTATTTCTTAACCCTTGTGCACCAATTAAAAAAGGTTACTCTGAGGTCTTTGTCCATATCAACGTTTTAATGGGTTTCAACTGGGACATATTTGTCTTTGAGGTCCTGAACCAATTTGTGTACCAAGTGTAAAATATATTTATTAAAGGAAATGTGAATAAAATATTAAAATTCTAATAAAAATACACACCTGTGCTAAAATATATACTGTTGGCATTAACAATGTAAACCCTAACTCTCAAAATACTTAATTGGTGTGAGTAGGATAAACTTTAATCGAACAAATTAGTTCAGTTAAATTAACTGTTGTGAGTATTTAGAACTTTCTTTTTCTTTTGACATCACTGACATATTTTAAGTAAACTGAATTATTTCATCATTTTGAGTTGTATGAACTAATTTATTTTAATTTAGACTAACATAAGTTTAACTAAAACTGGGCTGGGATTTCTATTTCCCAGCCCATTGCACTCGAAAGGGAGAGTAAATGCTAAAATTAAGTGGTTTTTTTTTTTTTGTGCAAGATTAATGGATAAGGGAGATTTAGTAGTGATTAATGTTTTGTTATGCTAATTTAAAATAGTTTCTGATAATGTGGGTTTTTGGAGAGTTACCATGGTGACAAGTGGCGCATGCTGCTTGGTTTGAGAGCAGGTAAGTTACATAGTTTAAGTCGCTGTACTCATTCAGTAAGTGCTATGCAATGCTACTGTTAACATTTTAACAAATTAGCAAGTTAGCATTTTTTTTTATTTTCCTATTAGGATATACAATAACGTAAATAACTCATTTGATTTGCAAGAACTCAAAATAAAAAGTTAATTAACTAAATTTTACGTTAATTGCTATCAAAGCGTATGAGTTAGCTAACTCAGTACTTCAAGTTAAGAGCAATTATCATGCATGAGTACTACAAACTCAAAACTTGATAGCTTACTTAAAATTAGGAACATTACAGTTAAAAAAAAACTGATTACCTCAAATTTTTGAGTTAGCCCAACTTATTCAGGTTTACAGTGCAGGCAAAATTATGTACAAGGACGCACAATGAAGTACTGTTTGTTTTTATTCATAGTAGAAATATACTTAAACAAATGTGTTTGTGCTGAGAAAAAAACCAATGTGCCATATAATGCTGGGAAACACAGGACCTGATGGACAATGATCAGCTTACATTACAGCTGCAAAAAAAGACTCTGCATGCAGTCATATTTTGACTGTTCCAGTCATATGATTAGCTTAGGTCATTACAAACCAATCACCAGAACAAATCACAGTGAAGAAGACATTGATTTTGAAGACACTGAAGAAGACAACTGTAAGACTTAAATGTGCATACCTTTCTATTCAGAGAGACTCACTCTGTTGTTGTGACAAGTGATCTCCTGGCCGTATAAAACTTAATTTCTGCAAAGAGCTACTTGGAAGTCGTGTCAGCTAAGAAATAGAAAATCCTTCTCTCAAAAGACAACAAAAGTAACAGCCAAAGCGTGATTGAGGTAGTTTCTTGACGGGACGCCGTCACCTATTTCAGGGAAGTATTGGATTGTATTGTAAGTATTCAGAAATTCAGGGAACAAGTTGTTTAAATTGTCAGTGAAGTCAGATTTGTATCAAGAATTTCCACGACATCAGCATCCTGTCTTTGAACATGGCTTACTTTTGGGAAAGGTGCTGTAAAAATTAAACTCATTTCATAAATGAAATATGTTTTGGAATTGAATGCAGAGGCTGTAAGCAAGACAGTCTCACTGAACAATCATAACATCATAAATCTAGTATGTGCTGTTATTTTTTTCTCTCCATCCTAAACTATTCATAAATTGTGAGAACACAGAAGGAAATAGTATGGCAGAAATATCTCGCTAAAAGTTATTTGGAAGAGTGTGAAAACTTTAGAAGTAATGAAACTAAAAGTCAATGCTAAATGGCTTTCACAACAAGAGAAAATTATATTAATAAATATCCAGTTGTCAGTTCAAAACTTTTGGTTGTGGGTGTCAGATTTATTAACCCTTTTTGCTGAAATCTCTGCTATACTTAGGTCCTTTCTTGATTTTTTTCCTTCCCGTTATAACTGCACAGACTGAAATCCATCAAGAAATGATCAGAACCTGACAAATTCAACACAAAACAGAAGTGTTTCTGAAGTCTGATGGGAAAATTAAATCCACCAACAGCTCTGCACAGACAGATTGAGCTGAACCTTTTCATCTCTTTATAAAAATGCAGATTTTGTTAATTATATTTTTCAGTGTTGCCCTTACCTTTGTAAAACTGGGTTATTGTGTCTGTGCCCATGCTGAATATGAGATGAGATAAACAATGTTGCCCCATGTGCACACTTGGTACGGAAAAACATTTTGAAGAGTTCATAAGAAAATCCTTTTAGTTTTTATTCCAGAAAGTATTTTTTTACCAGGAGAATTACAAAATGTCTTGACATAGCAATGAGTAAAACTTTCATAGCAAAGTAGCCTATACTCTTAAGGTAACCGTGTTTTTTTGGCATTGTACGGTGGATACCAGCCCAACTTGTGAACCCTGCAGTGAATTCACATACTGTCAGGGATTGCTTGCGCAGGAAACACAACAGGAAATCCAACAGGAACAGGCAGAACCGCAACAACTCACGAAAGACTAGACGGACCATGAACATAGGAAAAACAGGAACTTACATACACAGAGCAATTAACCAAAATGACAAACAGCTGATGATGATCTAGTTTGTGTCCATGGTGACCGATGATGGCGGGAAAACAGAACAAAGGAGATCATGTGACATGACAACAAAAAAACAAACAGAACGTGACTGAGTCCGTGACATTACGCCCCCTCTGAGTAGGCGCGACCTCGCACCATAACAAAAACAGAAACACCCAAAGAGGGAGGGAGGGTGTTGGGAGATGTGGCGGAGGGCTGGAGAGAAGGGGAGGTGACGGGATGGCAACAGCCGGCAGATCGGATCGTGGCAAAGAATGCAGGTGGTGGTTCAGGAGGAGGACGGCCAACCTGGAGGGGGCAGAACATAACAGTCCAGTGTGGTGCAGGAGGTGTAATCCAAAGGGTGGCCTTGAACAGGGACAGGCTGATGGTACCCCAGCGCACAACCAGGGCAGCATCGCTGGAGGGAGCAGCCATGGTGGAAGGCAGCTGGATGACGCCATGGTGATGGCAGAAGGCGATGTCGACGTGGGATGTGGAGCCCACCGCGTAGCCAGAGAGCCGATGCTGTGACGGGACGCTGATGACCGCGACAGAGCCACAGCGACAACCCCCCGAGGTGGAAGCAGGGATGCGGAGGGCTGAGGTTGAGCTGGAGCGACCGAGGGCGGAGGCGGAGCCTGAGGGAGGGGGGAGCTAGCCGCAGCCGAAGGGGTGGAGGGCCGGAGGGCAACAAACAGCCTGTAAGTCCGTGGCGTAGGTAGAGCGAAGTCTGAACGAGGCGGAGCCGATGTACCGAAGGAGTCCAGCGAGGCTGAAGGTCCAATGGTCACTGCTGACACCGTGGGTGGAAGGAGCGCAGGCGTGGGAGTCAGGATGTCGGGTCGAAGTGGAGTGGAGCATGCAGAGGTCGGAGGCGGAGCCACGGGTTCCCGAAGCCCTGGAGATTACTCCCAGCAGTCCAGCGGTGTAACCGCGCCACTGAGAGGAGGTAGAGGTGGAACAGAGGAGCTGATGGGAGACAGCGAAGACAGGGTAGCAGAACTGGTTGGGGACTGAAGAGGATCTTGAAGGGTAGTACAGACATCCACATGAAATGAAACAGTCTCACAGTCATTTTGGAGTGGTGGTGGGAGAGGGAGGATGGGTGGGGACATGATTGACAGATTCCGATAATAGATCAAAAGGTTCAATATCGGTTCAATATCTCCAAAATGACATAAGTCCCATGCAGCATCCAGAAACTCACTCTCAGTGGCGGGAGTGGTGAGACTCGTGTTGCTCAGGTTCCATCGCGTTCGGCTCGGTTGCTCCAACAGGCGCTGGCTCAAACGTCGCGGCGGAGTTGCTCACGTGGCCTGCGGTGGGCTCAAGCTGCCGATCCTCGCTTTCTGGGTGGTCTTGGTTGTGCACTGGGTTGTGAGTGGGGCTGGCGTCATCGTCAACAGGTCCAACGGTGAGCGGTGATCCACAGGATGCCAGCACCCACTCCACGAATTCCTGGAAGCTCCCCCGAGGACCCCTCCCGGATAACTGCGCTCTTGTGGAGATACTGAGTCTGGCGATCAGGAACAAGCACAGGGCGTCATCCGGGAAGGTGGTAAGAGGGGCTAGGAACAAAAACTCCATTAAATGTTCCTCAAGGGAGCGAGTTCCCTGCTCAAGAGACATTAGTTGAACGGGTGCAAAGTCCATGGTGCCAACAGGGTGATAAAACGGAAAACAAAACACTGAACACGAAACTAGAAATGAAAACTTTTATAAGCATGACACTTACAATCACTTTTGTTTGGTCCGGTCTTCTGTCAGGGGTTGCTTGCGCAGGAAACACACGACAAAGGAGATAAGATACAATATAAGTCTTTACTAGAGAAATCCAACAGGAACAGGCAAAACCGGAACACAACTCATGAAAGATGAGACCAGACCATGAACATAGGAAAAACAGGAACTTAAATACACAGAGCAATTAACCAAAATGACAAACAGCTGATGATGATCTAGTTTGTGTCTATGGTGACTGATGATGGCGGGAAAACAGAACAAAGGAGATCATGTGATATATGACAACAAAAACAAACAGAACGTGACTGAGTCCGTGACACATACACTGATGAGCCTAATGGTATTGAAAAATGTTTTCCCTGCTCAGCCTGTGATAGCCGGTATTGTTTTACATTTACATTTATTCATTAAGCAGCATGACAGTTCTGGCTAGCCAGAATCACGTTTCAGTCTTCAGTGTCAGTCTTTAGAAAAACAGCTGTTTTTGTTTGAAGGTTTAAAGACACAGAAGGCCTGTACACCATTATCAGACACAGTTTGTGAACCAGTAGAGGGATTCTACTGTGTGACCCAAAAAAAGGGCAGCTGTAGATCAGCTGTTAAACATTCTCAATGTAAACCTGGAGAATTCATCCAACACAGAGGTATTGATGTTCACATTTTTAGTGTAGATGTTACCAAAGCAAGTGTACAAATCTTTGGCAAATACAGATCACATTATTGCATATCAGGACAGGGAGATGAGAATACAAATTACTTAATAAGCTTGACAATTGACTGTGCTTGAGTTCTTTCAATGTTATGAGACTGAATAGGATACTGCCTTATTACTCATGTAATCTCTGCAGAAATAGTATGAAATTATATAATTTAGATTTTTCAAATCACACCAAACGTAGGCTAGCTGCGCTCTTTAGGAAGCACCAATGGATCTTGGTTGACTTGTTAGAGGAAGATTTTAGTAACAAAATCTTACAAAGGAAACACTTTTTTTACTTGTTTATTTTATTCACAATTTTGTGATGCACTAAATTATGATAACAAATTATTGTGAAGTTTTACCAAATTTATAATAACATGACCCTAGGTGTTGTGTTAGGTCATTCTTAACCTTGAGTAAACATAAGGTTAAATGCTAAACAACTCACTGCTATATTCTAGTACTACACTGAATACTTAATACTCCTGGAATAGTGTAAAAATCCCTGATCTTAAACTGAATTTGAGGTGTAACATGAAAAAATTAAAAAACAGTTAATCTTCAAAGAGTGTCTTAATGTCTTTACAGGAACAGAAAGCACAAATACTGTATGTGGAGTCTGCACAAATGGCACTTACTCTGATGGCACTTTTACAGCTTGTCAGCCATATACAATGTGAGTAATCTGACATTGCTATAAATTCCCATTCTAATAATTCTGGATGTGCTAACTTCACACTGTTGCATATCCACAGATGTCAGAGTATGGGTCGTAAACAAATAAAAGCAGGAACTATGTCATCTGATGCTAAATGTGAATATTTTACTCCAGATCTCATTGGAATTATAACTGGTGTTGTGATCATTGTTGTTGTTATTATTGGAGTGTTTTTGACTTGCTCATCAGGGACGAGGTAAGGCTTTGACACCTTTCTCCCATCATGTTATAATTTACGTTTGCCTGATTAATGGAATTTTTATATTACTTTAATATTTCAGGTTCGTCCAGGTCTAATGTTGGTGGAGGGCTCTTACATTAATGAGAGTGAGAAAACTAAACATGTATTAACAATGTTGTAATATTAAAAAAAATGTTCTGTATTTATGACAAAGTTTATTCTTAACCAGTTTCATTGAAACCAAATCTGATTTCTTTATAAATCAATATTTTCAAACAAATCTATTGTATTGGATGCCAAAACATGTACAATTATGATACAGTATGTAAAACTATGTGGAAAAAAAATTAACATGGCTACTCAATCAAAAGAGTAAACAACTACAACCAAGCATATACTTAAGATATACTTTGCTTATACTTTTTTAGTATATCTTGGTCAAAAGATTAAGTACAATTATAGATTTTCTGTCAGTATAAGTCAAGTATAAGTGTAATTTTAAATATATTTCTGAGAATTACATAAAAAGTACACTGTAAGTATGCATTCTTAGCTTAAAAGAAGTATACCAATAGTACACTTGAATAAACCACTTTTTTTGTAAGGGATAACATATTTGTAAATATATCTCTGTGCATTATTTCTGCTATTCTTTTTTAAATAGCCTATTATTTTTTTAAATGTCTATATGTTCTTCTATTTTTTCTAATTTTATTCCATTTTATATTTGTACATCTGCCTATAAATACGAAACAAATAATACCCCAACGGATAACTTCCCTCTGCTATGACCAGCAAGCTGACCAAGGATCAGGACTGCAATCCTGTTAAAGGGGTGGTTGATTATGATTTCACTTTTATTACTTTAGTTAGTGTGTAATGTTGCTGTTAGAGCATAAACAACATCTGCAAAATTATGATGCTCAAAGTTTAAAGCAAAGGGAGATATTTTCTTTTAAATAATTCTTTAAGGACTACAGCAAATGGCTGGTAGGGACTACAATGAGCTTCTTCCCGGTTAGTGACATTTCTAACCCTAAAATTTACATAAACCCTGCCCCTGAAATCACGCAACAAAGGGGTGAGGCCATGTTATTGCAATAAAGTAACACAAATGCAATAGCATGTCATAAAAGCAAGATGACAACATATAACATTATAACTGTATTTAAACTATATCTGTTCTATCTTCATGCAGCATATATTCTCTGGCTCTGTAGGCATCTTACAACAGTTGCACTCGAGCAATTCATAGATTATCATGACAGAATATGCTAATCAATGACTTAGGCTACTCCACATCAGCTACATAAATTAATCATCTAACCATTCAGAAACGTCCTGTTGCATTCTACACATTATCACTTCTTCTTGAGTCTCTCCATCATTGTCCTACTATGGTTATGGTTTGATATGTTTCTGGCATTTTCAGTCTTCTGGCATTTTTGAGTCTGCTTGAGGTAATCAGTTGCTAATAGTGAGTACAGGTCTCTGCAGGACATTAATGATTGATGGGCGAGGCCATTAACAGAGGGGTATTTTTGAGAGCGTTACCTGATTTGCCCACGTCAGAGTGTGGGTAGGGTTTAGGGGTGGGGTGAGGTGAGGTGAAGGGGATCATTTTCATTTTATTTATTTTTCATATATAAACACCTACTAGTTTGAAAACACCTACAAATACAGAAACGCCCACTTTTGTTCCTGGCTAACAAGAGTTCTTGAAACTCCGCCCTCTTCTTGAGAGCAGCAGCTCATTTGCATTTAAAGAGACACACAAAAACGAAGCATTAAAAAACACTTATATAAAAAATTATATATGGGGTATTTTAAAAGTGGCATTATATGACCCCTTTAAGCAAAATAAAGGCAGCTGTAGATTTGCTGTGAAACACTCTGAATGTCACCCTGGACAATATATCAAACAAGCAGGTGCGTATTTTAGAACAGAGGGGAAGAATGGCAATAGAATGGAAGGACAACTGCAGCTTTACTAAAAATGTTGACTCAGACATTTATTATTAGGGAGAGGGTCTGTATCTCTTACCACTGGAGAAAGTGTAACGGCTAACTCAGGCCCCGTCCACACGGAGACGTGTTACTGTGAAACTGCACAAATTTTTTATCGGATAGGCGTTTCGTCCACACGGATCCGGCGTTTTCGAACGGTGAAACTGCTATTTTTTGAAACCGGGTCCCAGAGTGGATAAATTTGAAAACGCCTTCTTTGCGTTATCATGTGGACGGGGCAATCCGTACATTTTCTGAAACGATGATGTCATCACCCCACGTCTCGACCCTAGTCAGACGCGCTAACACCACAAAACAGCGCTAACACCACAAAACAGCACCAACAACAGCAATAGCAGACTCTAATGCTTGTGTTCGTGCTGCAGAAGCTACTGAGCCAAAATAAAGTGTTATTTCAACAACACTGTACTGTTCGTTCAAACTGCCGCCGGCGGGAGGGTCAAAGTGACTAGTTGTGGCAACCAATCGGAATCCTCTCAAGCGAGGACCTCTACATTCCTATTGGTTGCCGCCGAACCGCGTCATAGCCCATTACCATAAAGTTGACTTGATTTCAACTCTCCTCGACGCTCTCGACCCGAAGCTCGCCGCCGGCTCTCATTGAAAATAAATGACTTCCTGTCACTTTGACGCTCTCGCCGCTGGCGGTGTGAACACACAGTAAGCTTTGCTATAGTTTGTATTCAGCGCGCAAGGTTTATGCGCATGCTCCAAGTCTCCTTCGCTGCTTTAAGTGCATTTCTGTGAAAGAATTACAGCGCCACATAATGGTCTGGCATGTATACTACATCATTTTGAGCCGTTTCACTGGTTTCGTGTAGACGCAGATATTTCTTGATATGGCACCGTGTGCACGGGATTTTTTTTTTAGAACGAGGAAAAAAAGATCGGATTGGGGTAAACTGGCTTCATGTGGACGGGGCCTTAATCACGTGCGGCACCTGGCTCTCAGCCTATCATGTAATGGCAGTGACATCAGTCGCAATCTTTTTTTACAGTCTATTCGCCTTATTCACCTCGAACGTTCTAAGGAGCTTGAGGGGTACACCTACCACTTCCGGGAATTCTCGCGTTGCGATTTCTCTTAGCGGCAATGGCGCGGCACTACTGTGTTCCCCAGTGCTCGTCACACAGGAAAAAATCCAACAGTGGACAAACCTTTCACCGTTTTCCAGAGGATAAGGGACTACGTCGAGAGTGGATAAAAATATCAGAAGGCATCCTGGTCACTGGCATAAAGTTGGTTTGACGTCAGACATTTGATATTCGCACATTTAAGGACTGTCTCTAAAGTTACATCTGACATTGGTATGCACGATTCTAACTTCAATAACATTTGAAGGGAATAATTAACAGCCATAAAACCAGCTGTAAAGTGTTAATCTACATGTCAGCTATGTTGCACACCTTTTATATTTTTAATATTTATTAAAATAAACTGTCAAATCATGTGTAAATATGGCTATTTTTCACTACTGTATATACGCTCATACATAAATATGCCATAATTTAATGCTCAATAACATTTGAAGGGAAGAATTAACAGCCATAAAAACAACTGTAAAGTGTTCATCTACATGTCAGCTACGATGCACACCTTTTATTTTTAATATTTATTAAAAATAAACAGTCAAATCATATGTAAAAATGGCAAGATTCATAGTCCACAAAGTTTCCATTGCTGCTACTGATTGATAGTCCAACTTCCGGGTTTGTGTAGGCTACCCCTCAACGGCGTTCGAGTTTTCAAAATGGCCGCCAGGTGAATAAGGCGAATGGTCGCAACATTCCCTAGTCTGCCTTCTCTTGAAAAAATACATTTTTATGAAGCTAAAATCTACATATAGTTCCCAAAGAAAGTATTGTTTAGTGTAAAACATGCTGAAGATTAGCAAACAGGCTGTCCATTAATTAAATGGTTAGCTATTTCCCCACAAAAGCTGTTTAATCAGCATAGTGAAGCCTCTCATGCATTGTCATCCATTCAAAAACAGCATCTGGGGCCAGTTGCATAAACTTAGTCACTATATTAAGACTGTGTCTTAAGAACTAGTTTGACCAACCTGCAGTTAACCAAGGGGTAATCAATGTTATTTTTCCAATTCCAATTACATCAATCTACCTTTTTATGTAACAGACTTTAAAAAATTAGGACCACTCTTCATGAAAAACATTAGTGTCTTAACTTTTAAGACTAGTCTAACCGTGCGTTCACACCGCCCCCGGCGAGAGCGTCAACATTCGCCTTGGCCGCCCTGCCAACAACGCTGACTGTTCGTTCAAACCGCCGCCGACGGGAGGGTCAAAGCAGAGCCAAAGTAAATGTCGCGTCAACCAATCGGAAACCCCTCAAGCGAGGACCTCTACATTCCAATTGGTTGCCGAACCGCGTCATAGCTCATTACTATAAAGTTAACCTGATTTCAACTCTCCTCGACGCTCTCACCGTCCAAGACGCGCCGCGCCGCTCTCATTGAAAATGAATGACTAGCGTCACTTTGACGCTCTCGCCGCCGGTGGTATGAACACACGGTAAGTGGTTTATGCAACGGGCCCCTGGTCTCCTTCGCTGTGTACCGCCGGGGGCGGAGCGTTAGCATTAGCGTTTTTTGCAGCGTTGCAGGCTTGCCTTCCAGTGGCTTTGCTTTTGGTTGCCTTATGACACGCGATACTTCCGCATTCCTCCTATGGGAGTGTAGCAACTCTGGGAGCGTCTTAAGGATTGTTCGACTTGATCAAAGAATATACACTAACAAGAAGCGAAACTCAATACAACGTTCCATTGCAACACCAGCGCCCAGCAGCAGCCCGCGCGTTTCCGCCATTTTGGGGTGAAAGCGAGTCGGCAGTCCACTAGTCTCTATGGCAATATCAGCTGCTTTGTTTTTTTTTTTTTTTTTGGTTTTTGTTTTTAAAAAGTACATTAAAGCTGAAACCTGAATGATGACAACACAGAATAAAATACTATGACTAGTGATCATCAAATCCTTTTAACAGTTTATTTTACACACTTTGTGTTTAAGTCTTCCACTTTTTTCAGAAAACCTTTGCTCTCTAGAAACCCAGTCAGTTTGGGTTAAAATGCTTCAGAGATCTAGTAGGCTATTAGCATTATAAACACTGAATTAATACAACCTATGAAATTAAATTAAGGACATGCATCAGAAAAATTGGGAATGTTGGACAATAAATATATAACAGAATAACAGCTTGTTTTTGCAGTGTTGTCTATGTTAAAGCAAAAGTGTCCAAAAGTGGAAATTATGGGATAACGGACACAGCAATGCATCATGTATTATAAGATCATTATGTTTGTAGCGTGATCCATTAAAATGTACAATATATTTCAATTCAGACCTAGTGGAGTATTTACTTTAATATTAATATTTTTATTTTAATATTAATAAATGTGTAAAGTTGCATAAAATGTAAATACTCAATAAAGTAGGCTAACGTTACCTCAGATGGTTGTATGGTTGGATTCATTCCACATCTGGTAAAATAAACTATAAGACAATACAACATTTACTGTAGGAGCCATAAAATTTATTGGTGATTTAATTAAAAAAACAAACAAACAAACAAAAAAAAAACTGCCAAATCAACGCTTCTGATTTGGCAGTGAAATTCGCCGATTTTGGGTGCGTAAGATGTGAAGGATTCTGGTCCAGTTAGTATTTTCAGCCCATAATGGCGGCCGCGCTACCGGAGCGCCACCCAGTGGCTGTTGCCCAAAAAGGATCATAATGTTGGGGGCTCCGGTTCTAGGTTCTCCGCTCTTTGGTCCTAGGACCGCATTCCCAGGCCCCTCGTTTTTTTGTGACAGCGCCACCTACCGAATCGGAGAACTGCAGTCCCAGGATCGCGTTTCCAGGACCCTAGTTTTGGAGGACTGAAAAAAGTGCCACCAAGGCGGTATTTCCACCCAATCCTAACTACTTAAGAGTTTTAAAGGTTTTTAAATGTTTATAACATCCAAATATCGTCCTACTTTCATTCTTGCAATTAAACCTGGTTACGAGCTGAATGTTGAGTAATTATTGTGACTAACTAGTTTAATAACTCAAGTAAAATAATTTCCAAGTAGGCTACAGAGGGAAAACACAAGGATGACTCTGGGTGTAGATTGTGAGATATAAGATTGTGTATATTTTATAAAATAATATTGTTACAGTTCGGCTCATAACTGCAACAAAAAATGGGCGATCACAAAGAAATACGTTGTAAAAGTATATTTTATTATAAATCTCTAGGGGAAGACATAACACAGGAAAAAAAATAGAACGTTCAAACTCTGACGATCGCATCCATGACCACTAAACTGAAGAAATAGTGAGGATCTGATTCTCAAACCAAGGACACCTGCCACCTGTGCCCAATCCTGCAAAGAGCAAGAACAAAAACAGAACAACTCCACAGCCCCTCCAGTTAGCAAACAGACAGACATTTTTATCCCCACATCCAGGTGTTCTTAATTACAAGTGAATGTCCACCAATGACGAACAAAACAAAAACAGCAAGACCGTAACAATATATTACAACAGTTGAACACACAAAAACAAATTTGTTCATAAACATTCCAAGGTGAAAAAAAATACTATAGTAATTTATAGTAAATGCTATAGTTTTTTTAACCATACTACAGTAAAGTAGCCTACTTTCATTTGTTGTGGTAATTCTATTGCTGTGGTAACATAACTATAAACAAATGACTTTACCCAATACTGTACTACATTTTCTACAACTATGGTGTATTATACTACAATATACACTATACAGTTTACTTTAGTAAAAAATAAAGTATACTACAGTATTTATTACACTTTATCAGTTCGCTGTAGTTAATACTAGCCTATATGCTGAAGGATTCATTAACAAAGTTTTATAAATTCTATAATTTATACAGTGCAAGTTACTACAATTTACTATAGTATGGTTCAAAAACACTATAGTATTTACAATAGTAAACAAGCTTGCCAATCGTGCTACAGTTTTGTTAAACAAATATGCTAACAATTCGTTTTACAGCATTAGAAGCTAATATATGATAGTTATAAACTTTAAGCGCATTCAAGACTATTTAGCAACTCTATCACTTCACTTTGCAATTAAATGCATCACAATTGTTTTTAATGTTAAACAAATAAAAATTGATTTACATTTGATACTGAATGTCTGAATGTCGTCAATCTCTTCCGAAAAGCATGCGGTCACTGGTTCTGTAATTCGGTAGGTAGCGTTGTCACTAAAAAATATGGTCCTAGAAATGCGGTCCTGAAAATGCAGGCAGACACTACTCCTTTGACGTGGCTGTTGTTCGGTTGCTAAACTCAAGTCTATTGGGAAATTTGAGCAACCGAAAGTAGGCGTACCAGTAGTCCAAGATGTCGAAAGGATTATTCCTCAAAAGAATTCCTCTCTAAATTAACTTTAGCGGTAAGAACGTGTGTTTTTGACTGCTACATTAGAGTTAGTAGCCTATAGGTTTTCGTAGTCGTGACTGTAGGCTACTTGACTGTATTCCATATAATATTTGTGTGTGTGTGTGTGTGCGTGCGTGCAATATCAAGATAGGCGTAACAGGTTCTGCGCAGCGAAACATAGGCTACTCTTACATTCACGATACTTCATAAGAGGAATATTAAGTAGATTAAAGGTAAGTACACATTTTAAAGTATGGCAATAAAACTTGTTAGGCTACATAAAACAAGGGTAACAATAAAAGACTGATTGGTGAAAGTGAAAGCTTCTCACTACCTATTTTGACCTTATATAGCTAATGTACTTGAGAGACCAAGTAGGCTACATAAGTCAAGGCAAGTTTGACTAATTATGTGGCGACTGTAAAACACCATTTTAGCCTTAATAGTTGAATGTTAACATTAACTTTCTGCACTGATCAAACATTAATGCTCATTGTGAAACTTAGAGAACCGAGACGAAAGCAACGCGTACACAACCCTTCAGCACGCAACCCGTGACGGAGCTGCCAAAATATGTGATTTCATCATTGTTTCCCGCGGTTAGGTCCAGAAAACAGTTTTCGAGTATGGTAAATAAATTGCTGAAGCGGTACTTTTTTTTCTAATTACAGGTTGTGTTTCTCGTTTCATGCGTCACAATAATGATCAATCTACAGGCTTTTTAGTTCTGTAACACATCCTGAAGTTTGACTTTTTCAGAATGAAAGTAAATCTGGTTTAAATGACGGAAGTTTCTGACGGGACGAAAGTAACACTTGTTACTTTCGTCCCTCTGCAGTGACAACAAGTGTTTCTTTTGTCCCATGATAATGTGGTGGCGTTCTCTGCGTTGCAGCATTTACTGTAATATTATACTAGCAGAATATGCCAAGAGTGAGGGTCAGAAAGACAGACAGAGGTCTGATTTAGCAAGATGTTTATGAGAGGGCGTTTCTGGACATATCTGTTGCTGATTTCTGTATGTCACTCAATCCGTTTACATTTACCATAGTCACATTTAGTTTTTAGCCATACCTTAGCTTTTCCACACCCACCTATGAATTTGCAGTGTTTCTATTCAGATGTTTTTATGCAGGGTGCGAGCTATAGGGGAGCTCGGCTCCCCTTAATAAGACATGGGCTCCCCTGAAAACGTGATTTGTGAGATTTTGGGGGGTCTCAAAAATATTGACAATGTGTTATTTTGACGTGCAATTTCAGTTTTGTGTAATGTGATCATCGTGGATTATTATGTTTAAAATTGCAAAAATATCATTCATGCATGCATGACGGCGATTTAAACCTATAATTTACTTCAATAAATATAACTAAAAATGCTATTCTTGTCATGAGCATCAAGGTGTGGGGGCGCTGCGGTGCAAATTCCAGACCTGTGATAAGGTGAGGCATGTTATTTGCAATTATGTGTTGTGTCTGGGTTGTTATAGGTGGCGTGACTCTCGATGTTAGACCTAATTTAACGGAGAAATTTTGGTATTCTTCTGTAGCCTGACGAGTAACTTTAACCGTTGTTCATGTGAACTCAAAGACAGCCTGATGCTTTGTTTATAGAATATTTGTGGGTGCTGTTTGTTGTTTCTCCTATCAATTCGTGTCAATAATGTATAATAGGGTAAATCCTGTATAGTTATTTGCATGCGTAAAGCAAGTAGTGTACAGTCGTAGCTGTTATGTATCTTTGTAACTCATTGTAACCCCCCCCCAGCCCCCCCCCCCCACCCCCTATAAAAAAAAATAAAGGTGCTAAAGAGGATCTTTTTGTCGACTGAGAAACCAAAGACTGTTAGTGAGTTTTTGAAATGAGCGCATGCGTAAGAACAGCCCCCCTCCTTCACAGCTCATTTCGAGGGAACGCCTCCCAAAACTCGTGCACGAGTATTGGAACACGAGTGTTTACCACTGGCATTCGCTGTGTTGTGTTAGTGGATTCATTATGTCGGGCTCACCACAGGTAACTCATAATCTGCAGTTGTTACTCCTGTCTCCTGACAAAAACATTGCATGCGGCGCCTGTGGAGTGTGGAAAGTTACTGGAGCGCGCAGCCGCACACGTCTCGCACAAGGAGCGTCATGGCAGTGATTGACAAGCCAGAGAGCCAATCGTTTACGCGATCATCGATTGGCTGATGTTTTTAAGGCCCTACCTCGTGCACAGATGATGTATATTAATATTACTCCTTTCAGTGCACCTAATAAATAGTCTTTCATCAGTTAGTAAAGACAGTTTCAAGTAATATTGCAAAAATGTATAAAACAAAACATCCTCTTTAGCACCTTTAATATCTTGTGGCCACAACATATTATCACGTTTATATGTCGTGGCCACGACAAAACTAAGTGAACCGAACATGTCCCCTCCAAAGCTGACCTGATATATAGTATTTATTTATTTATTTTTTATTCAGTAAATATATTTTTGACAGGGAAGCTGTGCGCAAACAGAAATATTTATTCATTTATTTAAAAAGAAAAAAAGCACCCCAGAAAAAAGGGCACTTTCTCTCGAGGAAGAAAAAGGTCAGGGGCTCAAGCGCCCCTTGTGCACGTGCCAGATCTGGGCCACAAGCAGGCCACAGCAATGCCACATGTCAGCCAAGAGCAAAGAAATAAACCAGAACTGGCCCTTATCTGATCCAAAAAATATTTATAAATTATTTATAGAGTCATCTCAGCATTAACTAAAGGAAGGAAGAATCACTAAAGGAAGGAAGAAAAAAAGAAATGAGCAGAAACATAAGAACTACAACTGACTTCAGCCACAGCTTTAGAGGAAATCAAATGAAGATAAAATACATTAAACCTCTAAAGATCTGATTAAACAACTCCACAAACAGCATTACCAACTTCCCTTATTACTAACCAGACTGACTTTATTTCTGACATTCATCTACAGAAGTTCTTACTGAGAATTAACAGAAGTTCATATCAATGTGTTAATGCTGCAACAATTTTTACATTTAAACATCAGTGATTCAGACCACTTCACAATGATTATAAAACCATCAATAGCTAACGGCCAACACCAAATCTTATTGGTACTGCAAATGTGTTTGACAAACACACAATCACAACAGCCAAAGAAAACAAATATATATGAAAAAGTTAAGAGGCCAACTGATGGAAACATCAATCACAACAAACATGAGAGTTAAACTTCTGGTAATTCTCAATAAAACTGTTGTAGATAAATGACAGAAATAAAGTCAGTCTGGTTAGTAATAAGTGAAGTAATGCTGTTTGTGGAGTTGTTTGATCAGATCTTCAGAGGTTTAATGTATTTTATCTTCAGTTGATTTCCTCTAAGGCTGTGGCTGAAGTCAGTTGTAGTTCCTGTGTTTCTGCTTGTCTCTTTTTTTTCTGTTTCCTTCTTTCCTTCTGTGATTGTGCTTGATAACAGGCTTGTTAATGCTGAAATGACTCTATAAATAATATACAAATATTTTGTGGATCAGATAAGGTCCAGTTCTGGTTTATTTAGCTCTTGGCTGACATGTGGCATTGTTGTGGCCTGCTTGTGGTCCAGATATGGCAAACAAGAGCGGTCTACCCAAGTGCCATCATTCCTGCCACATGTGGCCCAGATCATCATTCCGAACATTCTCAGAACGTCCCCACTAATGTTAAGGACATTGTCTAGTAACGTTCCCAGAACGTTCACAGACGGTCGCAATGTGGAGTTCTTTTAAGGTTTGGGGGACGTTTTTTGGTGGACCTCCAGGGAACATTCAGGACGTTCTGGGAATGTTTAGGGGACTATTACTATAGGACGTTCTGTTAACTTCCCAAATGTCCTCTTTGTAACATTCTTATGTGACCATAAAATTAACCAAATTGAAACGTTCCCCTAAAGTCATATAAGGAAGCTTGAACTGCAGCACTTTAATTACCAAAAGAGAACGTTTTATGTCCCAAATGTTCTGTAAAGGTTCAGAATTTTCGTCACTTTTAGAGAACTTTTAGGAAAAAACTAAATAATAAAGTTTGAAGTCACCGTTATGGAGCTGAACGTTTGCTTTAAATGGGCTCTTGATTCTTGACATTTTAACCTTAGATTTTTGCTAGCAGGCAGCTTTAACTGTGTTTTCAAAACTCACTTGTTTTGGCAAAAAATGCAGGAGAAATTCTGATCAGATGAATTGGGTTGTTTAGTGATGATGATTCAGTCATTATGGGGTGTCCTGATTCACTGATCATCAACAGAATCTAAACTGTGAATGTATTAACTGTTAGTTTTGCATTAATTATCAGTGAATAAGACCATTGTATGAAGAAAAAAAAATCAACAAGCAACCAAATCCATTTAATCAGATTTTTGCCCCTCACAATTTTATTTTTTTGTAACAAATGTGCTTTAGAAACACACAGTATCTTAAAAAAAAAGTAAAAGTAAAGTCAAAACATCAAGTCAGGAGCCCAACTAAAGCAAGCGCTTATAACGGCACCTCCATAACGGTGACATCTATAAATTTTGATAAAACATCAAGACCTCATTAGGAAGATTTGTATGAAAGAAACAAAGTCAGAGTGGTTTGTAATAAGTGAAGATGCAGAGATCTAGAGAGGTCTGTTAGTATGGAAGGCCGTTTCAGCATAAAAACGTTCCAGCGTTACTCGTCGTAATTATATTTTTACTAGTAACAATTAAATTAAAGAGCTCTATAATTTAATTTGTACTAGTAACAATTACAATTACAGAGCTCTATAATTCAATTTTTACTAGTAACAATTATAATTGTAGAGCTCTCTAATTCGGTTTTTACTAGTCACAATAACAATTATAGAGCTCTACAATTAAATTTTTACTAGTAACAATTACAATTACAGAGCTCTATAATTCAATTTTTACTAGTAACAATTATGATTATAGAGCTCTCTAATTCAATTGTTACTAGTAACAATTCCAATTAGAGAGCTCTACAATTCATTTATTACTAGTCATATGTCTCCATTGACTTCCATTCATTTTTAATTATAGAGCTCTGTAATTGAATTCTTACTAGTAACAATTGAATTACAGAGCTCTTCAATTGATTTATTACTAGTAAAAAATACACATTAAAGATATGTGTAATTGCAGAGCTCTATAATTGAATTACAGAGCTCTCTAATTCAATTGTTACTAGTAACAATTGAATTAGAGAGCTCTCTAATCGTAATTGTTACTAGTAACAATTGAATTACAGAGCTCTCTAATCATAATTGTTACTAGTAACAATTGAATTAGAAAGCTCTGTAATTCAATTATAGAGCTCTATAATCAAATTGTTACTAGTAAGAATTCAATTGTAGAGCTCTCTAATTGCAATTCTTACTAGTAACAATTGAATTACAGAGCTCTTCAATTGATTTATTACTAGTAAAAATACACATTAAAGATATGTGTAATTGCAGAGCTCTATAATTGAATTACAGAGCTCTCTAATTCAATTGTTACTAGTAACAATTGAATTAGAGAGCTCTCTAATCGTAATTGTTACTAGTAACAATTGAATTACAGAGCTCTCTAATCATAATTGTTACTAGTAACAATTGAATTAGAGAGCTCTGTAATTCAATTATAGAGCTCTATAATCAAATTGTTACTAGTAAGAATTCAATTGTAGAGCTCTCTAATTGCAATTCTTACTAGTAATAATTAAATTATAGAGCTCTCTAATTGAATTGTTACTAGTAAGAATTAAGTTACAGAGCTCCATAATTCAGTTCTTACTAGTAACAATTAGAATTAGAGAGCTCTGTAATTGCAATGTTACTAGTACAAATTGAATTACAGAGCTCTACAATATATAGAGCTCTGTAATTAGAATTGTTACTAGTAAGAATTGAATTAAAGAGCTCTCTAATTCAGTTTTTACTAGTAACAATTACAAATATAGCTGCAAGCAGCAATTACGGGGCCAAGCACAAAAACGGCACAACAAGCCAGCCAACATGGCATGGAGCATCAGACCAACTGCAACAGTGAGCAATTAAAGACCTATTAAGACCATTTTAGGAAAAAGAGCTGAAAAATTATATATACTGTCAAAAGTAAGGATTTACTGGTTCATCACTTTCGACCAATAGGTGGCGCTGTGACCAAATTAATGTGGTATGGTCAGAGTGAGGTGACAATGACACTTGCAAAATTTGGTGTCAATATGTCAAAGCATTGCAGAGATACAGCTTCAAGACTGGGTTTTGCATCATGCCTCAAATTTGTTGCTCTGGTATACGAAAACGGTTTAATGTATCGACTTGAAATCCATAACTTTTTGTCGGCATGGTCTGAAGATGATACGGTTTGATTTTGGTGAAATTCGGAGCAACGGTCTAGGAGGATTTCGAAAAAGTAGGTTTTTAAAGAAAAACAATATGGCGGAAAGCAACTTCGGCCGACTATGGAAAATTTGATAACTGTGTTCACAGCAAGACCCAAGGAATCTACTGAGACCAGTTTCATTACAATCGGTTAATACAGTCAAACGTTATTAGCATTTTTGTAAATTGTTAAAACTTTTGACCACAAGGTGGCGCTGGTCCGAAACTTCTCAGGCTCCTTCAGGGCATTGTGCTGATGACCCATACCGAGTTTCGTAATGACACGGTAATGCGTTCGTAAAATACAGCATTTTAGCACAAAATTCAAAATGTCCGATGGTCAAAATGTCCAATATGGGAAAATTTGATATCATTTGTTTTGGCATGATGCCCTGAATCCAACAACACTGAATTTATGATTTTTGGAAAAACCAATCAGAAGTTATAAGCAAAAATACCCATTTTTTATATTTCCGCACCAGTAGGTGGTGCTGCGCCGAAACACTGCATGATGCCTCAGGTCATACTTGTGAATACAGGTACCAAGTTTGGTCTGAATACGATAAAGTAGTGCAGAGATACAGCTTCAAGAGTGTGTTTTACAACATGCCTCAAATTCATTGCTCCGGTATACGCAAACGGTTTGACGTATTGACTTGAAATCCATAACTTTTGTCAGCATGGTCTGAAGATGATACATTTCAATTTTGGTGAAAATCGGAGCAACGGTCTAGGAGGAGTTCGAAAAAGTATGTTTTTAAAGAAAAACAATATGGTGGACAGGAAGTTCAGCCAACTATAGCAAATTTGATATCCGTGTTCTCGGCATGACCCAAGGAATATACTGAGACCAGTTTCATTACAATCGGTAAATGTATTCAAACATTATTAACATTTTTGTAAATTTCATAATAACTTTTGACCACAAGGTGGCACTGGTCCGAAACTTCTCAGGCTACTTCAGGGCATTGTTCTGATGACCCATACCGAGTTTTGTAACGATACTTGAATGCGTTCATAAAATACAGCACTTTAGCACAAAATTCAAAATGGACGATGGCCAAAATGGTTGAAATGGGAAAATTGGATATCATTCGACTCGGCATGACTCCCTGAATCCAACGAGACCAAAGTTATGATTTTTGGACAAATCCATCTGAAGTTATAAGCAAAAATAGCCATTTTTCTTATGTCCACACCAGTAGGTGGCACTGCGATGAAACGCTGCATGATGCCTCATGTCATGATTTTGATGAGATGTACCAAGTTTGGTCTAAATACGATAAAGCATTGCGGAGATACAGGTTCAAGAGTTTGTTTTGCATCATGCCTTAAATTCGTTGCTCCGGTATACGAAAACGGTTTGACGTATCGACTTGAAATCAATAACTTTTTGTCGGCATGGTCTGAAGATGACACGGTTCAATTTTGGTGAAAATCGGAGCAACGGTCTAGGAGGAGTTCGAAAAAGTAGGTTTTTAAAGAAAAACAATATGGCGGACAGGAAGTTCAGCTGACTATGGCAAATTTGATATCTATGTTCTCACCAGCACCCAAGGAATCTACTGAGACCAGTTTCATTACAATTGGTGAATACAGTCAAAAGTTATTAGCATTTTTGTAAATTTTGTTATAACTTTTGACCACAAGGTGGCGCTGTGCCGAAACTTCTCAGGCTCCTTCAGGGCATTGTGCTGATGACCCATACCAAGTTTTGTAAAGATACGTTAATGCGTTCGTAAAATACAGCATTTTAGCACAAAATTCAAAATGGCCGACGGCCAAAATGGCCGAAGTGGGAAAATTGGATATCATTCGACTCGGCATGATTCCCCGAATCCAACGAGACCAAATTTTTGATGATGATGACCAATGATTTTTGGACAAACCCATCAGAAGTTATAAGCGAAAATATCCATTTTTCATATCTCCGCACCAGTAGGTGGCGCTGTGCCGAAACACTGCATGGTGCCTCAGGTCATGCTTGTGATGACATGTACCAAGTTTGGTCTGAATACGATAAAGCGTTGCAGAGATACAGCCTTACTTCTATTTTCGCAAGCGCTACGTACAATTCGTTCTTGTGTTTTTCGAAAACGGTTTGAGCAATCGACTTGAATTCCATAACTTTTTGTCAGCATGGTCTGAAGATGATCTGGTTCAATTTTCGTGAAAATCGGAGTAACGGCCTAGGAGGAGTTTGAAAAAGTAGGTTTTTCAGAAAATTCAAAATGGCGGAAAAATTTTCATGACGGAAAATGACGTCATGATTCGGCTTGAGCCAAGGAATCAGAGGAAAAAAGAATTTTGTTTCTAGCCCTTATGGTTCAAAAGTTATTAACATAAACATAAGTGCAACTTTGGACAGCTGGTGGCGCTAGAGGAGTTAGAGACTCCATATTGGCTATGGACATAGATCAGACTGTCCTCTAACTGTGTGCCAAATTTCATAACTTTCCCGCAAACGGTTCTATGGTCTGCCATAGACTTCAAGAGCGGAAGAAGAAGAAGAAGAAGAAGAAGGAAAAAAAAGAACGCCAACGGATACAATAGGTTCCTCCGCACCTTCGGTGCTTGGCCCCTAATTAGAGAGCTCTATAATTCAGTTTTTACTAGTAACAATTGAATTAGAGAGCTCTCTAGTGGAATTGTAGAGCTTTGCAATTGGATTATTACTAGTAACAATTGAATTACAGAGCTCTGCAATTGAATTCTTACTAGTAATAAATGAATTGTAGAGCTCTCTAATTGGAATTGTTACTAGTAAAAACTGAATTATAGAGCTCTACAATTCAGTTGTTACTAGTAAGAATACAATTGCAGAGCTCTATAATTCAATTAGAGAGCTCTACAATCATAATTGTTACTAGTAAAAATTGAATTATAGAGCTCTATAATTGTAATTGTTACTAGTACAAATTAAATTATAGAGCTCTTTAATTTAATTGTTACTAGTAAAAATATAATTACGACGAGTAACGCTGGAACGTTTTTATGCTGAAACGGCCTTCCATATGTTAGAGTTTAATGTTCTGTTTTTGTTATCTGAGTTTTGTGAGGTTACCATTGTGCTGGAGAGTAGAGCCTGTGCTTCAGTCTGATGATCCAGAAACACTGATGTTCTGCTGCATGTTGCTTTATTTTAAGACTGCAATAACTGTGTAGTTGCTGATGCAGTGATACAGCAGTTACATTAGCTCATGCATGTGCTATTGTCAGTTAATGATTTACTGGAAGAGTTTTGCATTTTAAAGAAAAGGTTTCATAATATTAATGCAGGAATTACCTGTAAAGAGCTTTTTTTGTTTTATTGTAAGACATTTAAGAAAAAAATGTTTTCGTTTGTACTAATTTTCAGTTCAAATTTTTGACAAGGGCAGCAGGGACATTCATTCTCATTCCAAATAAAGTATGGTTCCCTAAATGTTCAGAGAACGTCCTGAATGTTCTGTGAATGTCTACCAAATAAAATCCCCCAAACCTTAAAAGAACTCTACATCGTGACCGTCTGTGAACGTACTGGGAACGTTACTAGACAACGTCCTTAACACCAGTGGGGACGTTCTGAGAATGTTCTGGGAATGTAAAATATATGTGATAAGTTAACCTTGCTTTTCCCTTTTGTTATTTTGACTTGGAATGAAGCCCTGCTTCAAACCTTATGTATGAATGGTGTTATCATGTATATGGATCTGTTTACTATTTCAAACAGTGGGGCATGGTGCAGGTCACGGTTTCGATACCCATGAAACACACACAAAATACAAATATACATACAAAAATGTATGTATATTACCAACACAATTTGTATTAAAACTTCTGTCAAATGCATAAATGTAAAATAATTCTGGGTTTAGGGCATCATGTTAGTGGTTTAGGAAAATGACACTTTGTGCACCAAAGCAACGCTGTCATTTTGTCATTTCAGATATAAATCAACTACCTGCTCAACTATTTCAAGTGAAGACATGCAATGTGTGAACTGATATTGAAAGAAATGTAATCTTGGTCTCCAGGAATCAGAATGTTCTACCAACAAACCTGAAGACCAAAACAACTGATGAGGAAATCTAAAGTGCTTCATATTAATTACCTCAACCAACCACGTTGATGAACTGACCCTCAACTAGCATACACAGATGATTTCACTGTGGTTTGCTGATTCTTCTTTCTGGACTCCCTGCTCTCAAGTTTAAACCTACAGAGCTTGACGGCATCACTCTGTCCAGAGAAAACCAATGCGTCTAATAATCCAGTACTTTATCTAATGTGTTGAAGAAGAGTTTATGAAGTCTGGAGAAGAAACATTTGCCTCTGCTTTCAAATCAACCTCTCTTGCACCTTATGTAAACATGATCAATTTTGGGATTGTTTTATTAATTGTTACTACGTTGAATTTCAAACTGTGTTTCAGTGCGTGTGCTCGTGCTGAGTATGAGATAAATGGAGAATGCTGCCCCATGTGTGCACCAGGTACAGTATATATTGTTTAGCCTTGTCCAAATACCCACACTTGTGGTCTTTGCACTTGACCACTTGTCTACTTACATGACACATTTCCTGTACCCAGCCAGCACAGCTGGTGGGCCCCAGATGGGTGTCACCTGGGCTGTCTAACTGGGGCCCAGCCAGTTTTGTCCACAGTTTCCATGGAGGCTCCACATGGGTTAGCCCAGATGAAGTGAACACTGCTCAGTGTGCACACTACAGTTAAATGTAACACAGAAACATGCTGGAGTTAATGAGATAATTAGGTGATAACGAGCACCGACTCACCGAAGGACAGAGGAACAACAAGAACTACAGCTTCAGCCACAGCCTTCGATGAAATCAACTGAAGATAAAAGACATTAAATCTTTCACGATCTGATTAAACATCTCCACAAACAGCATTACCAGCTTCACTTATTACTAACCAGATTGACTTTATTCCTGACATACATCTACAGGAGTTGTTATTGAGAATTACCAGAGGTTTAGATGTTGATGATTTGTTGAAAATAAGTTTGGTTTGATGTCACCATGATCGAGGTCAGTGCTTACTTCACTTAGGCAGTTTGACTCTTGACTGTTTTAGTGTTAATGTTTCTCTGGCTGTTCTAGCTGTTTGTTATGGCAAGAAAAGCAAGAGAAAATGTGGTCAGTGTTAGATAAGAAGAATGTAATCATCATTTAGTGGCTTATTTCACTGATCTAATGACTGAACTTTTTATAAGCTAAATATGATTAACTTTGTGCTGGGTCTCTTCTAGAATTACAACAATAAAACCGTTTTAATCAGAAAATTTGAAAAACACATTGTTCATTAAATACTTCAAATCTCCTACAAGATTTACTTGCACACAGACATCAAGAATCAGCATATGAATCTCAACAATGGTGACATGCTTCATGCCGCAATGCATTCTGGGAGCCATGGATGAGTTTTGTATGAGGCACCCAGAATGCATTGTGGCATGAAGCATGTCACCATTGTTGAGATTCAAATACTGATTTTTGATGTCTGTGTGTGAATCTTGCAGGTGTGTTTAGTGTACATTGTGTTTCAGATTTATAATTTTGATCTGATTTATTCTGCTGTTTTGTTGTCATTTCAGAAAAGATCCAGCACAAAGTTAATAATTTTTTTTTTTTTTTAAATAAAGCTCAGTCTTTTGATCTGTGAATAAAGCCATGATGATAATTATATTCTTTTCATCAAACAGCTAAACACATTTTCTTTATCTTTTTTGCCATAACAAGCAGCTAGAACAGCCAGAAAAAAATCCAACACTAAAAAAGTCAAGTCAAACTGTCTAACTGAAGTAAGCACTGACCTTGATCACGGTGACATCAAACCAAACTTATTTTCAACAAATCATCAACATCTAAACCTCTGGTAATTCTCACTAACAACTTTTGTAGCTATATGTCAGAAATTAAGTCAGTCTGGTTAGTAATAAGTGAAGCTGGTAATGCTGTTTGTGGAGATGTTTAATCAGATCGTGAGAGATTTAATGTCTTTTATCTTCAGTTGATTTCATCAAAGGCTGTGGCTGAAGTCGTAGTTCTTGTTGTTCCTCTGTCCTTCGTTGAGTCTGCTCGTTATCACCTAATTATCTAATTAACTCCAGCATGTTTCTGTGTTACATTTAACAGCCTGTAGTGTGCACACTGAGCAGTGTTCATTTCATCTGGGCCAGGGGTAGGCATGTTCGGTCCTAGAGAGCCGCTGTCCTGCTGAGTTTAGCTCCAACCTTAATCAAACACACCTGAACAAGATAATCAAGCTCTTCAGGATTACTAAGGCTATAGGCAGCTGAAGGTTTTTTTTTTCAGGGTTGGAGCTAAACTCTGCAGGACAGCGCTCTCTAGGACCGAACTTGCCTATCCCTGATCTGGGCTAACCCATGTGGGGACTCTATGGAAACTGTGGACAAAACTGTCTGGGCCCCACTTAGACAGCCCAGGTGACACCCATCTGGGGCCCACCAGCTGTGCTGGCTGGGGTGTAGAACTTTTGATTGCCCGATGGGGCACACTTACAGTCTTGCAAAAAATGCAAGCATTTACAGCTTTTTTTAAATTATTATTTTCATTACTTTGCATTCTAAAATACAGTTCTAAATGTCTGTTCAGTGGTCGCTAACTAACAAGACTATTTTAAAATTGTAGTGCTTCTTTAAGTGATAAACAGCAGTTGAAAATTTTGTACAAAATACACATAACCCACTCATCTTTGCATCAATAAAATGCGCAACACTTTATATTTTACTACCAAAATATGTAATATATAATTAATTTAACTTACAGTCATATGTTTTCCTTGACATCTTGCGATTTCGGGGCATGTGAGCATGATGGGATACACTTAGCCTCGCAGCGGTATTCAAGATAGTGTGGGTTTAGTGTGCTTTAAGGGCAGTGCACTTGGGCATTTTTAAGACATGGGACAGTCTTGCGCACTTACTTTCTGTCGCGTGCACAAGCTCTCAAGTGGCCAAGACCGCAAGTGTGGGTATTTGGACAAGGCATTTATCAGCAGTTCAGTGTGACCCACCCAGGGAACCTATGTTTTTTATTGTAATACTTAATTCTCCTATGAAGTGTCTCCTCAAAATATTTTTTTTTTAAAACATTTGTAGGAAACCGTGTTCGTTGGCATTGTACTGAAGATACAAGTACAACTTGTGTTCCATGTTCTGCATTAACTTACATTGATGAACCCAGTGGGTTAGATAAATGCTTTCCCTGCACTGTTTGTGATGCCCGTGAGTATGTACTCCAAAATAAAGACTAGAAATAGCCTACAGAAATATGTTTAGCATATTACAATTATGTATTTAAGAAAATGTTTTATGTTTTTCACAGAACAAGGACTAAGAGTAAAGAGAAACTGCACACGCTCTACAGATACTGTTTGTGAGCCACTGGAGGGATTCTACTGCATTGAGCAAAATAAAGGCAGCTGTAGATTCGCTGTCAAACACTCTGAATGTGATCCTGGACAATATATCAGACAAGCAGGTGGGTTTTTGTTTTTTGTACAGAGAGGAACAATGGCAATAGAGTGAAACGAAAACTAACTTTAAAAAAACTTTACTTGGACAATCACAATGGTACTTGTAATGCTAGACTCTCATTAAGTCGGTCATTATTTTAATATCCTTACAGGAACAGCATTTACTGATACTGATTGTGGTAACTGTACTGAAGGCACTTACTCTAATGGCTCTCTCACAACCTGTCAACCACATTCAATGTGAGTGATTAATAGAGATTCACAAGTGTTACAAATTTATTCCAGGACGACCAGATATTCTAACGTTGCTCACATTTACAGATGTGAGACTAAAGGCCTTAAAGAAATAAAACCAGGAACAATGTCATCCGATGTGGAATGTGGAAAGTCAGTTCCAGTTAGTATCATCATTGGAGTCGTTGTAATCATTGGTGTTTTGATGACTGCTGTCGTTGGGATCAAAATATATTGCAAATTAAAACAGAAAAAACAACCCCCTGACAGAGGTAAGATTATTATATATTATTAAATTATAAATATACACTCCTGCGGGGAAAAAAGGATCAAGCTAAAAATGGCAAAATATTTAGTGGTTTTTAATTGTCTTAACCATTTTAATCACAAATCTCTGGTCATGAAATTAGCAAGAATTGCACAAATACTGTAAAGCAACTTAGGATGGAATGGCCTTCATCAACTTGCGGCCAGCTTTTTACAAGAAGAAGAGTTAGTATTGTTCCACTCAATGTTGATGGTTTCATACAGTTCATGAGTAGTTGAAAACACCCCACTGGTGTTAAGGACGTTGTCTAGTAACGTTCCCAGTACATTCACAGACGGTCACGATGTGGAGTTCTTTTAAGGTTTGGGGGATGTTATTTGGTGGACCTTCAGGGAACATTCGGGACATTCTCTGAAAGTTTAGGGAACCATATTTCATTGTGAAATGTTCTTAGAACGTCCCTGCTGCCCTTGTCAAAAATTGAACTGAAAATTAGAGCTAAACTATTTTTTCTTTAATGTCTTACAGAAAAAAAGCTCTTTACAGGTATTTTCTGGATAATTATTATGAAACCTTTTCTTTAAAACACAAATCTCTTGCAGTAAGTTGACAACAGCACATGCACAAGCTAATAACTGAATCAGCAACAGCTACTCTCTTTAAATAAAGCAACATGCAGCAAAACTTCAGTGTTTCTGGATCATCACTGACTGAAGTACAGGCACTACTGTTCAGCACAATGGTAACCTCACAAAACTCAGATAACAGAAACAACATTAAAGATCTCTCTAGATCTCTGCATCTTCACTTATCACTAACCACTCTGACTTTATTTCTTTCATACAAATCTTCTTAATGAGGTGTTAATGTTTTATCAAAATGTATAAATGTCACCGTTACGGAGGTAAGCACTTGCTCTGAACGTTTCCAGAACGTTCAGAGATGGTCACGATGTGGAGTTCTTTTAAGGGTTGGGGGAGGTTATTTGGTGCATCTTCAGGGAACATTCAGGACATTCTGGAATGTTTAGGGGACTATTACTATAGGACATTCTGATAACTTCCCAAACATCTTCTTTGTAATGATCTTGCACGACCATAAAAAAACCAAAATAGAACGTCCCCCAAACTCATATTGGGAATGTTATTAAACGACCAACAGAGGACCATGTGGGAACGTTTTGTTAATGTCCCAAATATCCTCTTTGTAACATTCTTTTTTGACCTGAAAATAACCAAGTCATACAAGGAACCTTGAACTGCAGCACTTTCATTACCAAAAGAGGACATTTTAGGAACGTCCCAAATGTTTTGTAAAGGTTCTGAATTTTCGTCACCTTTAGAGAACTTTTATGGAAATGTTGCACAAGGTCCTGAGAACGTCGCCTTCTACGTGGGTATAGAGTTCAAATCTGGACTCAGAGTTCAGATCAAGCCAAAACATGAGCCTGATGGACTTGTTCTCAAGCACTTATTGGTTGTCATTGCAATTTGTAAATGGGGCAGGAACATTTTCTAGTTGAAAAATAACATCCGATCATTCATCTTTAGCAGTGCATTTGCTTAAATTTTGCTAATTTTCTGACTAATAATCCAATCATTTGTGGTTAAGACAATTAAAAGTTTAGTGTTGTTTTTTTTTTTTTTTTTTTTGCCCAGGTCTATGATTTTAATATGTTGTATAAGTGTTAATCTACTTTTTAAATGTTTTAGATACAAATGATTTATTACCAATACAAGAGAGTAATCCCACTGTGGCGGAAGAGAGACCAACACCGGAGGGTGCCTGTGAACCAGTAGGCCTAAGTCAAAATGAAGCTGTGTGTATTATCATGTATTATCATATCATATATTTGTTTTAATTATAAAACATTTTAATTATATATATATATATATATATATATATATATATATATATATATATATATATATATATTAATAAAATTATCTTCACTTTACTTTTAACAGACATCACCAGACTCTATGACTTCTTTTATAACCAGAAATAGTAGGTAAGAGCCACTGAAGGATCATTAGGAGCTGCATATTACAGTACTCAAATGAAATTCATTGTGTTGTTCTTCATTTTCAGTGATATTAATGACTCTGAACCTTCTACCACATTGCTCTATAAAGTAGAAAAATCTCCAAATCACATTCAGAACAAGCTTCACAGCAGGTATCAAAGATATTTATTTAAAATTAAATTAATAAAGCCACAAAAGTTAATAAAGAACGTGATGTTGCCTTATTGAATGCATTATTGCCAGTGTTTGCTTGAGTACTTCAGTAAAGGCTTGTCTACCAATATGATCAAACTAAAAAAAAAAAGGTTACCCTATACAGAAAAATATTATAGACTCTTTATCTTAAAATAGATAAAGAGGAGTATAACTATCCTTTACTGGTCAAAAATGGATAAATTATAGATGATTATGACAACCTAAAAAAAATAAAAAAAAGAATTGAAACTTGTAATGTCTGGTAGTTATGAATGAGTCATGTGAGAAAGTAGAGGAGGAGAAAACCGAAAAAGGACAACAGCAGACAATGCTGATCATCAATTACTCTTTCTCTCCCTAGAATACAGACATCAGATCTCTCTTTCCCTTACCATCCAAAGGATTCTGATCTGGAATCGGAAGCTGACGTGATCATGACAAAGGAAAAGTATTCAGCGCAAAACACTATAATGACTTTATAAAGTGTGTACATAATTATAAAGATATATATCCAATTAAATCTGTGCGTTGTTTTCTTTTTCTGATTGACAAAAATGTTTTACTAAATTGCTTAAATAAACTTGCAACAAGAGCTCGTGACGTGTGACGTCAGACTTAACCGTATCATTTCCGCATTTTGTGTTTTGTGGTGAAATGTGTTGATTGCACATATATGCTACTATATTTGTCTATTTGATGGTTAGACTACATAAATTAATGGAGTTTAAGTAGGATATTGAAGACGCGCTCTATAGTTTCGGTCTGCCAGCAAGCGAGAGCATAAATGTCCTCTTAAGGAAAAGACAAAATGGTGGAAGGAGTGAATATGAAAGTGACGAGGCTCTTTTACATATCTGGTAAGGCGATGACCGAGACACGGTTGTCAGAAAATCAACTGATCATAATGAATACGTTCAACCACAATAACGACAAAACATTACTCGGTTGCTAGACAATCAATAATGGAAACGTTTAACAACAATAACGACAAAAAAATTAAGAGGGCCCAGAGTATCTCTGTTAACTTACCTGATCACGATCGGATATACGAATAATGGACGTTGTAAAACAAGACAGCATTGACCTGGTATATGTTTAACTGGTGTTTTCTTTGATTATTGTTTAATAAACGGTTTAAAAAATATTCTATGAAGAGTTGGATGGTTCAGCAGTGTGTAAACTTATTTTGCCTTCGCAGGTTTTTGTTCTTTTCTCGCACTTGGAAATACTTGTGGTCCAAGTGAATATAAAACTGCTGATGGAGAATGTTGCCCAATGTGTGGTATAGGTAAGTAACAGACCATTATGTCTAAATACAAGTGTAATACAAAGCACAATCATACAGTGAGAAACACTACAGAGCAAGTTTTTCTATTTGTTTTGTGATCTTGCATTATACAAAATATTGTCAAATCAATTATTAAATTCCACAAGCATACCAAATTCTTTCTCCCAACACAAGTAGCTACATGATGCACTCATAACCAGAATAATGCAAAATACATAAAATTTTTACATAATCATCTGTGGGTGCAAGTCACTCTTTCCTCATGCCCCCTGCTATTGTGTGATGGTACTGTCCCTTAATGTATACAGCTCATCTCCACCGATACCATCTGCACAACTGTAGAGAACTTATGTGTGTGTATGTGTGTGTGTTTGAGCAAAAATGTCATCACATAGGCCCTGTGATAAGGAGAGTCACTTTGGGATAGTCTACTCAGGAGGAGGGACCCATACATCTATTTATTTATTTTTTATTTTTTTGGTCCAGTCTATGGGCCTGATGTATAAATGTTGCGTACGCACAAAAAAGGCACTGAAATGTGTGTAGACAATTTTCCACACACATATTGGGATTTATAAAGAATAAACCGCGTAAATATGTGCGCACTGTATGGGATCTCTAGACCGTGTGTACATACTCTTACTGGAGTGAGCGAAGTAATGAAGTAAACAGAATGATTTTAAACTATGTTTTCTATTTAAACATTTAAATTTCCACATTTAGATCACTCTCCTTAATGGAGTTAAGCATAAAAATGACATGAAATCATTATCTAGAAGTTACAACATTTTATATTAATTTAAATAGAAATATTTGTAGTGGATGCGCTGCATTAGAACACTTTTCCTGCTTTTCTAAAACTGTGTTTTAGTATTTTAACCACAAAATTATGAAAAATGCCATTGTTTTTGAAGGATATATTTTGAAGGAAACGGTAAGATATGCACGTTTTATTTTTAAAATGTTTTGCCAGTGATGCACTGAGTCATACAATAATTTACAATGCAAAAATAAGGCCGCCTATCTGTTTCAAATAAAAACCTGAAAACATCCTAAAATATAGGCTATGTTTACCTTATAGGCAAAATTGCATAAATTTGATTTGTATAAAACAATTAAAAATGCTATTTAGCCAGTGGAAAAGAATGAGAATAACTCTTCACTGAAAACATTCTGATATGCAGATGATGTAATGCATAGTAAAACTAGGCATTGTAAGCTCCATTTATGGTTATTTCGGGGAGGAGACAGGGCAGAGATTCATGTACACACAATCTTCAGCTGACTGGGTTTTATAAAGGGAATTTTGCGCAGGTTCTGGCGTACGCATGATTTTATAAATCTGAAAACTTTTGGGTGTACAGAAAATCTGGCTTTTATGTATACGCACACTTTTAGGATTAAATCTACAGAAAGTTTTATACATGAGGCCCCAGGAGATCCTTGAATTTTTTCTTAGTCATCTTATTCTTGTTTGTTATTTATTTGTTGTTTGTAGGGTTAATGGTACACAATGACTGCACTGGTGATTTGAGTACCACCTGCAAACCCTGCATTTCAGGAACATTCATGAGTGTACCCAGTGGTCTTCATAAATGCTTCCCATGCAACCACTGTGATGAAAGTAAGTTTATATTTTTTGTTTCTTTTACTTTGAACAAAAGAAAAGTAAGTAATATTGGCATTATTGCCCATATATAAAAATGTTGCTAATTATGCTGTTTTAGATCAAGGTCTTTACATTCAGAGTAAATGCACTACAATAGGAGACACCATCTGTGATGTACTTAATGGATATCACTGCACTGAGTACTCCAACTTACAGTGCCTTCGTGCTGTAAAACACAGTGTTTGCAGGCCAGGACAAAAAACAAAAACACTAGGTATTTTTTTTTCACTGCTTAAAGATAGTTTACATTTCCCACACATAATTTAAAGTCTAAATCATCCTACATTTTAAGGTTCATTTGTAAAAAAAAAAAAAAAAAAAAAAAAAAAAATTGTGTCTGATTACAGGAACAAAGACATCAGATACAGAATGTGAGAACTGCCCTTTTGGGTCTTATTCTTCTTCTGGGCTGAACTGCACCAAGTGGACAGAGTAGGTGAAATGTTACTTTGTGCTATGTCTTGTTTGAATTTCTGTTACTTATTCAGTATTGTTGTAATTTTTCCTAAGCTGTAATGCCAGAAATGAGATTCAAAGTGAAGATGGCAGTCCTGTGAAAGATGTCAAATGTGTACAGAAGAGGAAAAGATATTGTCTTGTAGCTTTATGTCCTCCAGTCATATGTGCAGCTGTTCTAGCAGCATTATACAGAAGGTCATGCTTAGAAGATCAGACAGTCAATAATGGTGAGTGGATACAGAATTTGTTTATGTTTGTTAATGTTGTTTATGTTAAAGTAAAAAAACAATTTTATGCCTATAGATCTGCTTAAACTGTACCAATCTGACTCTGTAGTGTCAATTTAATAAATCTCATTTGAAAAAGACCTTGTGAGAAACTTAGCAATTAACTCTCTGGGGCCGGTTGCACCAGCTGGACGTACACCTGGTCGTAAGACTAAGCTAAAATGTGTTTTAAATGGTTAGTTCAAAAATGAAAATTCTGTCATTTATTTTGTCACATACATTCCACATCCGTAAGACCTTCGTTAATCTTTGGAACACAAATTAAAGTTCAATTAAGATATCTTTGTTGAAATCCGATGGCTCAGTGAGGCCTGCATAGGGAGCAATGACATTTCCTCTCTCAATCCATAAAGGTACTAAAACATATTTAAATCAGTTAATGTGAGTACAGTGGTTCAATATTAATATTATAAAGCAACGAGAATATTTTTGGTGCACCAAAAAAACAAAATAACGACTTATTTTGTGATGGCCGATTTCAATGAATAATTAGTGTCGCACACCTGTAGGTGATAGATAGGTGCGTAGGAAAAAAGACTGGCATAGTCAAAATATGAAAAAACAGGCAAATCCCGCACACTATCAACTTGCAAAGCAATAAAAAAGGTACTTTATTAGCCACGTTTTGATCGTAAGATCTTCATCAGGCATAAACATTGTATTCAAACTCCATTGTATTTAAAACAACATGACAAATCACGAGGAATCATCAATATCCAATCAAGATAAGTGATTGAATAATCATTAACACCACATCACATTGTTAACCCGACAATTACATAGTAAAATAGAATATATATATATATATATATATATATATAATAAATATAAATATAAAGGGATATTATTAATGATATCATATATGTAATGATCATATTTCATAACATCACATTAAATAATGCTTCATCATTCATACCCATAGGTGATAAAGTCTGAAGAGTAAAAATCCAGAACAATTCACGTCTCTGTAAGAGCAATTCAATATCGCCCCCTCTAGGTGGCACACTCACTTTCTCAATCCCACAGAAGCGTAAGAAGGAAACATCATGATTAAAAGATAAAAAATGGGCAGCAACTGGATAGTTAACATCTTTTCTTCTAATAGAACTTTTATGTTCACTAATTCTTTGTTTTAATTGACGTGAAGTTTTTCCCACATAGCCCAATCCACAAGGACACCGAATCAGATAAATAATGTGTGTAGACACACAAGTGATAACAGAATGAATACCATATTTCTTCCCAGTTCTAGGATGACAAAAGAATGAGGTTTTAGTTGTATTGTTACACTGTGCACAATTACCACAGCGATAATTTCCATTTTGTAATGGACTAATTAATTTCCGAGAGGACCTAGCGATGCCACTTTGAAAACTAGCGTGTACTACATGATCTTTTAGGTTTTTCGCTCGTTTAAATACAATCAGTGGAGGGTGTCGGAAAATTGTGCTCAGTTCAGGATCAGAAGACAATAAATACCAATATTTTAAAAAAAATGGATCGTATCAAATATGACAGAAGAATAGGTCGTAATAAAAGTAAAGGAATGCTTTTTCACTTTTCTTGACCTCTTTTTTAGCAAATCAGAACGTGTCTTTTGAAAAGTAGTGCTGAATGCTTCGTCAATCCATTCAGAAGGATACCCTCTATCTAAAAATTTCTTTTTCATAATTTCCGATTTTTCAATAAAATCTGTATCTGAATGACAAATTCTCCTCAATCTAAAAAACTGACTCTTGGGCAGGCCCTTCTTCAAAGAAGTAGGATGGAAGCTGGTCGCAAACAACAACGTGTTGCGTTCAGTTTCTTTTGTGAACAGAGTTGTAATCAACTGACCTTCATTCTTTTGTACCCACATATCTAGAAAATGTACTCTAGAAACATTAACCTCAACAGTAAATCTCAAAACGTCAACAAAATCATTTAAAATGGACACAAATTCACAAACCTCATCATAGTCTCCCAAAAAAATACAAAATATATCATCAATGTATCTATACCATTTGATAATACGTGAACAGAAAGGATTTTTTTCAGAATTAAATACATAACAATACTCAAAAAAATCCATAAACAAGTTGGCATAATTAGGGGCAAAGATCGAACCCATTGCAGTACAGCTGATCTGAAGAAAAAAATCCTTATCAAAACTGAAATAATTATATTTCAAAACATATGAAGCCATCTCAACAAGAAACTCTGAAGGTGGTATGGCATCGCCTCATACAGAAAGGTAATGTCTAAGGGCATTAAGCCCTCTCTCATGTGAGATGTTTGTGTATAGACTCGTTATATCCAAAGTTAATAATAAAGACTCGTCCGGTAAATCATGCAAATCAGAAATCTTATTAACAAAGTCAGTAGAATCCCTAATATAAGATGGTAAAGACTGAACATATGGTTTAATAAAGAAGTCAACATATTGGGATAAAGGAGTCTGTGCAACAATTGGTCGGCCTGGAGGGTCAATTAAACGTTTATGGATCTTAGGAAGAGTATAAAAACAGGTCTAATCGGATGTTGGCAATATAAAAAATTAAAATCCGATTGGGATATCCAGCCTTGTGTTTTCGCATTCTCTAAAAAGGAAAAAACCTCAGATTGATAGTGGCTAGTAGGATCACTAGGCAGTTTCTTATAAAACCTAGAATTTTGTAACTGCGAGAGAATTTCGTGTTGGCATTTAATCTTATCTTGAACTACAATAGCTCCTCCTTTATCCGCTGGTTTTATAATAATATTCAGATCATTCATCAATTCTGTCAGAGCTTTTTTCTCATTCAGAGAAAGATTATAAGACTTTTCTTTACTAAAGGAGCAAGTTCTCATAACATCTTGTTCAACCAACCGACAAAAGGTATGAATGGTATGGATCACGGGCATATGTGCGCTTAGCCTCAAGATGTTGGAGAATGAAATGTGTGCCTAATGATACCACATCATCAACTCCCCCATTTGCCCTGTAGGCGAACTGGTGAGGATCTAGTGTAATGTGCGCTAAGTTTCTGCAGACTAGGCGCTCGAACACCTTTATGACAACGGACGTCAGTGCAACAGGTCTGAAATCATTAAGGCAGGTGATGTTATTCTTCTTAGGCACTGGAATGATCATGGCTAATTTAAAACAAGCAGGTACTATAGATGTAGTGATAGACCAATTAAAAATATAAGTGAGAATGAAAGTAAGCTGATCTGCACAGCTCCTCAGCGTAGCTGGTGTGACACCATTAGGCCCTGCCGCTTTACTGATGTTTTGACGCTAGAGCAGCCTCCGGACATCATGTTCTGATATTGAAAAAGGGGGGTAATTGATCAGCCCCGGTTGAGCGAAACTGTGAGAGCTTGTCTGAGCTTCACTGGACTCAAATCTACAGTAGAAATCATTAAGCCTCTCAGGGAGGGAGGGGTCATCATCTAGAACATGATGCTTTATCTTATATTTAGTGATTGTCTGCAGGCCCTTTCAAACACCCTTAATGTCATGGACTTGGAGCTTTTTTTCAAGTTTTTCTGTATTGCTCTTTGTCACCACATCTGAATGCAGCATTTTTCTCACAGCATAAGCGCCTTCTTTATTGAACCAAGGCTTGTTGTTACTGTAGCTGATGACAGTTCTGATGGTGATACACACAGACTCACAGAAATGTATATAGGACATTACAGTGTCAGTAAAAAAATTTATATCATCATGCCCAAAAACACTCCAGTCAGTAATATCAAAACAGTCTTGTAACATGTCTATGGCTGAGGGAGAGTTCATTCTGACCAACTTTATCATTGGTTTAGATGTTTTTAGTTTCTGACGGTATTTAGGGACGAGGATTATAGTGTTATGATCAGACTCACCAATTGGAGCTCTGATTAGAGCTTGATACGCCTCCGGAATGGAGGAGTAACACTGGTCCAGTGTTTTATCCAGCCTGGTGGGAATATGAATCTGGGGCTTGTATCTGGGAAGAGCTTTCAGTATAGTGACGTGGTTAAAATCTCCCAACACCAGGATTGCAGAGTCCGGGTTGGAGTTTTCCACGTCGGAGATGTGATCGGCCAATTGCTTGGTGCTTGGTGGATTGTAAACAACGCACAGTATGACGGAGGAGATTTTTCTTGGCGAGTAAAAGGGAATACACTTAACTGTGAGATACTCCAGGTCCGGTGAACAGTTGTGTGACAGAAGTTTGGTGTCCCTACACCAGTTCTGGTTGGTGTAAACACAGACACCACCGCCGCGCTGTTTAAGGGATTTACAGGTGCGATCCGCCCGATGAAAAGTGAAGCCCTCCTGCTGTAATGCGGAATCAGGAGTATTCTCATGCAGCCAAGTTTCTGTCAGGCAAATGGCAGAGCAGTTCCTAAAATCCCGTTGGGAATGAATGAGTGCAGTGAGCTCGTCCTTCTTGTTTAATAGCGAGCGGACATTGGAGAGAGCAAGGCTCTGTAGGGCTAGCCGGTGCCCGCGGTGTCTTAACCGAACGAATGCCCCCCCTCCCTGCCTCTCTTCCTCGGCCGGTGTTTTGGGCACCCCCAAGGGAAACTAGGATGTAGATCCAGCACAAATGTCTGTGAGATCGGCATATTGTCTCGGATGTGAATGAGTTCGGCCCTGTCATACCGAATGAGTCCATTACAGGATTCCAGAAACAAACAAAACAAAAAATAAACAAGACAAACAGAGAGCAAAGCCGAGTCACCATAGCGCCGAGGTGCCATCTGTTTTGATATGTAAATACACTTTTAATTACAATAACAACTAGCTGAAAAAAAATATTGATAAAAATAGAACAAACACTTGACTTGACTTGGACCTCAAATACTTGACTGCAGAGACTTGTGAACATCTCTGACATATATATATATTTACAATGTAACTTGTAACTAGCTACTTTTGTAGATTTTCATTGGATAATTTTTTACTCAAGTAACTAAGATTATTACTTTCACTTTTCCTTTAAATATTTCTATAAGTACTTGTACTTTTACTTGAGTACAGTTTTTGGATACTCTACTCACTTCTGTCGTCTTGTCATTCAGAGAAGTGAGGCGAAATGGGTGAAGTGAGGTAAAATCTAACTGCTGCTGATCTGTGCTGCGACTCTCAGTCGTCTCACACTGAATTTCACAGAAGCATTCAGTTTTTAACTATCTGTTCTCTAACTAAACTAAATTATTTTTATTATAATAAATCAAAACGACAGTGGGGGGCGGTGCCGCGGTCAGGGTGGGTAAGTGAAGCGTTGAAGTGATGTAACCGGGGTTGCGGCTGAACAATGGGAACACTGGTAACACTGTCGATCTCAGCAAACCTTATATGTAAGTTAAGTAATATCCCATGAGTAGACTTGCAAATGTGATACTTACTGTATGGGACATGTGAATGTCTTTTAGTTATTCCACAAGTTTTGACGCGTATCTTCTTTTCTTGTATTCACCACACAATGTCCATAGTTTCCTTTGTCATGGTTAATTTTTTCAAGTCAATAAAGAATCATATTTCTCAAATACAGCATAATCCTCTTGCTCAGCGATGTCTGCTCAACAACTTATTTATAAAGATACTATACTTGTGAGCCAATTTATGCTATATCTCAATTATGAAACGGTCAAAAGCTTTTTTTTTTTCCCATTTTCCCACCATTTGTCTAAACTTATGTGCATCAATATCTTTTCATGTGCACTACCAAAAAAATTACATTACTGAACATGCATAGTATGAACACATAAACCAAATAAATATATTCAACAGTAAATGACTTATTAACCAAACAATTATTGTACCAAATTTATATAATAAAAATTTGAAAATATAAAATTGTGAAACATGGCGCTTACACTTACTGATCTGATTGAAGTCCATTAAACAATTTGATATTAAGTGATTTAAAGCTGCTTTCCGCGATTTTTGGCCCTCTAGCGGTTAATAAACAGAACTGCATGCGTCTTGTGGAGGAACATTGTAGCTGGAGCTACTTTTCTCCGTGTATGTCTATGGCGAGTCACGCAGTTACTGTGATACTCTGCGGCGAGTCCTACCAGTCCAATATAAACACTTATTATAAGTGTACCATAAAGATTCAGGATAAGACAAAAACACGGTTTGGAAAATGGATTCATGTTGTATATTTTCATTATATAATTTTTGTACATTTTTAACACAAAAAAAGTTGCGGACTGCAGCTTTAACATTAGACACAATAATGTCTATTTCGTAGAAACAATTTCAAACAAAGCCACACCAGAACTGCGCATCTCCAAGCAACAGTGATTTCTAAATGAATCTGCGTTTTGAACGACTGAATGAATTAAGATTGCACATTAAGATTTACCGCGAGCTACTGGCGGTAAATGTAAATACATTTATTTTCTTATTTACGCTTTACATAGACTGTTTTTACTTAAAATATCAAACTTTTAAAGTTTAATTTTTTACATATTTCTAAATTCAAAAAATTATATTTAAAAACATTTGTACAACATTATTTACCAATGAGCTGCATTAAGCAGCCTATGTAAATGTGTCTAAATGATACCGCTTCAGATGGAGCTTCTGTGCCACTTCTGCAGTAGAAAGATTTTTGATGATTTATTTTGATAGGAAACAGTCTGATTGGGTCTTATTGTTTTAACTAAATTTGTTTAACATTTAAAAACAAAATTTCTATTTTAATTTAAGAAACTGACGAAATATGATGCATACATTTAATAAGATTAGATTAAAAATTTGCTCTTATAATGGTAAAAATGCCCATGGTAATTCATTTAAAGGGGCAAATATCACCCTGTAATGGGAAAGTTAGTGTCTGTTATTGATCAGAAAGCAGGTGTCTGCAATCTGCACAGACAAAAGAGAGAAGAAAACAGAAAAAAACAGAAAAATAAAACAAGCACAAACAACAAAACGCAGAAACTCCCTGAAGAAAAGCATACATCACAGGATGTAACAGTAATTGTAGTATGGTCCATTACAGGTAGATTCTGTGATTGTGGTTGTTGCTTTACATGTCAGTCACTCAATCTTTTCCTTTTCAATTGGACAAGGCTGCAATATGGAGCAGAACTTGTTTAAAATTCTGGCTGCGTGAGGCTATTCACTGTTCGTCTTTTCCAAAACATTCAGAGTTTTCTCAGCACTTCACTTCAAGCTTTTAAAATGACAGTAATATGATATTACTTTATGTCACGAACTGTACCAACAAACATTTGAACGTAACACAGAGAGCGAAACATGGTAACGTGTCGCCCGGAGTCCCTCCCACAAACACGGAAAAGGAAGTGTTTATTTCTTAAGTAAAGGTTACGTTTTTTTGACATGAAGAAGAAGTGGGTTTTGGTCGGCTAAAACAATAAACAAAAGATGGTTGTTCTGCCTAATTTTAGAGGTCTTCCCTGAAATAACAAAACAAAACACACAAGTCTTACCTTCATTCTTAACATTAAACAGGAGAAAAAGGTAATTAAACAAAAAAGGGCCTCCCACTTCTTACAAACGGTCTACTTTAAAAGGGGAAAAGGCAGCTACATTTACCTGCCTATACCGTTAACAACTTGTACTCCACACGAGGAGGTTTTAAAGGCTAATCCGGCAATGACACACACACACACACACACACACACACACACACACACACACAGTTTGCCATAAGAACGTTCACACACATGCAACAATGCCGAGGAAGAAGTAGAGAGAACTTGTTGAGCAGACTTCCCACAAAGTTTATATCCACAGCAGATGAACTTCAGCTCTGCCCACAAAAACAGCTTCAGCTGTTTTCACACAAATGAGCATGGAGTGACAAGGGGAGAGCGAGAGAGAGAGCACTGCACAATCACACACAACTTGCTCCACATATGGTACACAGTATATGAATCAAACTCAACAGTGACGTTCAGACACGTAACACTTTGCAACATTAATAACATTTAAAGTGCTTTTTATGCTTATTTTAACTAAAAATGTAATTTCTTGTTTTGTTTTTTTCTACAGGTGACAAAATATATAGGGTAAGTTTTCTAACTATTAATAGCCTCTAAAGGCCTTATGCTACAACATAACATATTGTGCTGCTGTTTCCTTATGTGACTAGAGTAATTGTAAACTTTATTATTCATAATAGGCTTTGAGTTTTGTGAATAACTTTTCCCGGTTTTTAGTTACATGTAAGAAACGGTCTTTACACATTGTCAGGCCTTGACTGGACTGTTTTATTTAACAGCTTACCATTGAAGAAACAAACCTTGGACCAGTGATGTCAGGCAAAACACCGTAAGAGTGACCAGCTTCCTTCAGTATTATTTTCGTAGTTGTGAAGGTGGCGATCTGCTAAAAACCTGTCTTGTGTATTATTTGTTTACAGGGAGGAAAACAATGAGAAACCAACAGATGATACTTGAAACTGTGAAACTCTTGCAATTCTCCTCTGTCCAACACAATGTGATGGACAAGTGAAAACTTCCAGAACTCCAGTGGCCTGTTGCATAAAGCTAGTTGAACAAACTCTTGAGTTTCAGAGTAGGTTTGGAGTTGACAAATCCAGATAAATCCAACCTGGTTTAGATCCGGATCAACTGTTGCACAACAGGTCTGTGGATGATGCAGTCAACATTACAGCTTGCATCTAGACAGACCTGGGATTTATGGAAGGATCTTATTTGTGGACTTCAGTTCGGACTTCAATACCATCATGCCTGATCTTCCCACAGCCAAACTGACCCAGCTCTTTGTGCCCACCCCAATCTGTCAGTGGATCACGTTTTCTGACCGACAGGCAGCAGCTAGTGAGACTGGGGAAATTCACATCCAACACCTGCACAATCAGCACCACTGCCCCCCAAGGGTGTCTTTTTTCCCCACTGCTCTTCTCACTGTACAACTGAAAAGGAAGAGGAGGAGAAAAATGAAATAAAATACTAACTGCTAGATAATAATCACCTGCTTTAACTTCTCATTCGAAGGATGGTCCCCATCACTATCCTGGGGCGTTAGGACCCACACAGACCATAAGGTGAGCACCCCCTTCTGGTCTCACTAATGCCGCGTCCAGAAGCAACCTAGTTTTTTTCCCAGGAGGTTTCCCATACAGTACTGACAGGGCTCATCCCTTTTTAGCTTCAGTGGGCGACCAAGACAGAGCTGCAGAGTAGGGCTGGGCGATATATCGCATGCGATTGTCACGCGCATTTCGTCAGTAAAGCCGGTTCCCTGATTATCGCTGAATCGCCATCACCTGCTTTCAATGGAAACATATGTGTAGCAATATTCAATTTGAAATGTAATATGCAAAATGGCAATGCAATATGTAAAATGGCAATGCATTTCTTATTTAAATTTACATTTTCCATTCCATATATGCAATGTTTGGAGCAAAATGATCATTCAAATTCAATAACATCATTTACATTTGCCATTTCCTACACTACGTTTAACAAATAATTTAAACATATATTTTAATGCTTTATAAGTTGCAAAATTGAAATGAAAAGTATTACAGAAATGTTCATATATGTTTAACACGGTCAAGCCAAAATTGTAGCAAAATGATCATTTAAATGTTATTTTTCTTAATTGCATTTACACTCACAGTGCGATTGCATTTTCATTAAATGCCCCGCAATGAATGTAGCAAAATTCAATGTGGATTTGAAAATGCATTTCGAGCCGATCAAGTCCCCGCCCCGCCCTGTCAATCACTGCATTAAGGCGGGGCAAGGTGTTGGAAACATGGCGGCAGCAGAGCTATGAAGAGCGAGGCATAAACTGGCAGATGAAGCTGATCAAGAATAGAGAAATGTCAATGTTCCTGCAGATTATGCGCTTCTGTCAGTCATAAAACCAGTACATTATTAGAAGCATAGATATTTATGGTTAGGGCGTCTCGCAGAGAACGCGTCTGATGCTCCTGAGATGAGCGCGCTCGCACAGCTCGAAGTGGCTAATGAGTGTTATTTGTAATAATAATAATAATTTATATTCACAAAAATAACTCTGGTCATGTCTAAACCAATCTTTCACACACTAAAGCACATGTGAACAGGTGATAATGTGGAGGATATTTTCTTAGCACAGTTTGGGCCCTTTAATGGACCATATGCATGAAGCGCTCTTTAGAACATCCGCAAATCAGCAAGAGAAGATGATGCAGCCCAGACCTTGGAGGAATATTACAGGGGAAGGACATACTATACCTTTCTGGACCGATTGAGACAGGAGCTTGAGAGAAGATTTTATGGGGAAGGGAAGACTCGGGACATTGTGATGTCACTGCAGAGACTCACTGACCCAGAGCAGTGGAAGGATATTGGCCAAGGTGTTGATACAGCACATTCACTATGTGAGTTTTATGGACTTCAGGGGGAAGAGACCAACCTTCAAACAGAGCTGAGAGTCTTCCATGCGTCTTACAAGTGTCCCAAGAGGACAGTCAAGTCTATGATTGAAGTATTCAAGGAAAACAATGCTAACGTCATATTCCCCACACTATTCAAACTAATCAAAATATATGCCACTCTACCCGTGTCCACTGCAACGGTAGAACGTTCCTTTTCAAAGCTGAAGCTGGTCAAATCAAGGCTCAGAAATCAGTGTGGTCAAGAGCGGCTGTCAGACCTCCTCCTGCTGGCCATAGAGAAGGACATAGGAATCGACAAGAAAGAAGTTCTGAAGATTTTTGTTGAAATGGCCCCTAATAGGCGGCTTCTCCTTTGAAGCTTTGCATGTTTAGTATGTAAATTTGGAGAAACCTATCAGTGACTTGATAGGGTATTGTTAGGGATATTGATGTAGGGATTTTCATGACTCAAGTCATGTTTTTCTGTGTTATTATTAGTAGTAGTTAAGGTGATTGAGTGCTGTATTTCAGTGTTTTACTTCTTTGTGTATATATATATTTTAATAAAGACCCTTTTATTCTCAGTCCCTCATATAGCCTGTGAGTGAGTTTTTTGTTTTTTTTTTGGTAGAGGAGTGCCCTTTTTTTTTAGGTCAGAGCAACTGCCCCTCAAAATTCCTGTGCATGTCCCTGCTCAGGCGCATCAGGCGCATTCTCCCTAACCATAAATATCTATGCTTCTAATAACATACTGGTTTTATGACTGACATGTTACGTCCCCCTTTTGTCTAGGGGTGGCAGGAGAGTAACATATAGAAATAAAAAGTAATAAAGATATGTCCCTTCAAAAACACAGGGCAAAAATGAGAGAGAGTTGGTTCAGTCTGCACTCCCAGAACTCACACAAACACAAAATAACTCTTGAAAAGGTTTATTTAACATAAAGTCTCTTATAACAATCAAGGATAAGGCAAAATAATAAGGATAACAAACAAAAGGAGTAAGCTAACTGGAGTAAGGGAGTCTAAATAACCTATCAAAACAAAACATCAAATAAACAACAAATCTCTTACCTGACTACCTTATTAACCAAAAACGGGGGAAAACTGGGGTTAGTAAAAACAAAAGGGCACCCACCTCCCTACTGCGTCTGCAACATTGATAATGGGGCAATTACACACTGCCACAACAGCAGATACAACAGGTTTCTCTTAAAGAAGCTTTCACAGCAGCAAATACAACAGGTTTCTCTTAAAGAAGCTTTCACAGCAGCAAAGACAACAAAAGTTCTGGGAGGGAAGACAGGCCACACTCTCTCTGGGGAACAGCCAGCTCCCTCGGTGTAAATGCAAGCTCCTCTCCATACTCTAACGAGGAACAGGTGGCATCAATTGGGCTCCTGCAAGAGGACAGGGAGGAACAGAGGACATAGGGAAAAAACTACACTTCCCAGCAGGCTGTTGGGCATCAGAGAAACAGTGTCACATACACATCCACAGAATAACAAAACAATGAACGATATACGTCCTGGGACGTAACAGACAGAAGCGCATAATCTGCAGGAACATTGACATTTCTCTGTTCTTGATCAGCTTCATCTGCCAGTTTATGCCTCGCTCTTCATAGCTCTGCTGCCGCCATGTTTCCAACACCTGGCCCCGCCTTAATGCAGTGATTGACAGGGCGGGGCGGGGACTTGATTGGCTCGAAATGCATTTTCAAATCCACATTGAATTTTGCTACATTCATTGCGGGGCATTTAATGAAAATGCAATCGCACTGTGAGTGTAAATGCAATTAAGAAAAATAACATTTAAATGATCATTTTGCTACAATTTTGGCTTGACCGTGTTAAACATATATGATTATTTCTGTAATACATTTTCATTTTAATTTTGCAACTTATAAAGCATTAAAATATGTTAAATTATTTGTTAAACGTAGTGTAGGAAATGGCAAATGTAAATGATGTTATTGAATTTGAATGATCATTTTGCTCCAAACATTGCATATATGGAATGGAAAATGTAAATTTAAATACAGAAATGCATTGCCATTTTACATATTGCATTGCCATTTTGCATATTACATTTCAAATTGAATATTGCTACACATATGCTTCCATAGGGGCTTTCAAATGGAGCGGCATTTAATAGACAGAGTCGTAGTTCACTGACAAGCTACGCAATATCGCGTTCATTATCGAAAGTGATTCATCTGCGATAATGAACGCGATATTGCGTAGCTTGTCAGTGAACTACGACTCTGTCTATTAAATGCCGCTCCATTTGAAAGCAGGTGATGGCGATTCAGCGGTAATAAACACCCGTTTGTCTCAGTTTACATGCAAACGTGCAAACGGAGATTTTCAAAATCTCCACTCTGGCCGGAGTTTTTAGAAAGACTCGTTTTCAGAGGCGAATTCTCCATTTGCGTGTAAATGAAGGGCGCAAACGAAGGGAAATGTCTCCATTTTTCAAAATAACCATGTACGTGTAAACGGGGCCTAGCCACACTTAAAATCAACGAATCAATGAATTTCTTAATATCTATTATTTTGTCACTTTTGTTTTTTCTTGAAAGTTGTGCTTGTATTAGTCTCTCTTAAAAAATGACACCACTATTTTAAAATATACATTTTTTTATACATTTTCAAGTGTGACCAAATACTTTTTTTGGCCACTGCACTTGAATAAAGTTGAGGCAGAAACGTTGCTGGTTTTTAAGCTACCACAATGTGCAGGACATATTCTCTTTTTTTTTGAACAAACTGCACTGAGTATTGCCAGACAAGGTGGCAAGCCTGTAGCCCCCTGTACCAATAAACCAGTTAATGTGGATTTAGTCAGTTTTCACAGGTGATACAGAGCTGCAGGAAACAGAAGTTTAGGGAAAAACTGAAGTGGAGGATATCATTCTACAGGTTTACAACAACTCAGAAGTTGTAGATACATATGGTCATTAATTATCATATCTTGATAATGTAAATTTGTACAGTATTGGTCATTGCTGTTAATGGCAGTGCTGGTAAAAACTGTTCTAATGTGCTAATGTTTATGATGACTGCTAATAAGCAGCAATTCTATTTTGTATTGCCTTTTGTAAATATTCTATTTTATATGCCCTTTATGTCTGTGCACTGAATCTAACCATCTAAGTTCCTTTCTGTTTTGATTTGTTGTATGTTCCAGTGAGACAAAAGAAAAAGTCACTTTAAGTCACATTATAGAACTGCTAAAATGAACTGTTTTAAGAATGTAGTTACTTATGGTAAACTGAGCAGTCATTTGTCTTTAGTTACAACACATCTATGATCCACGTGTAACATTCAATGTGTAATTTCAAGGTTGAATTGCAGCACAAAATTTGATCAATTAAATCACTGTGTTGAGATTCTGATTGTTTTGTTTTGTTTACATTAACCTCTTGTGTTACATGATTGATTTTGATTCAATGTACATTTTGAGTAACAATGTAGCATAAGTAGTGGCAAGGTAATACAGTAACATTTGTCATAGTCATGCAATGTTGTGCCCATAACAATGCAGTGTCCTAATCAGAGCTAAAAAATAAAACGTTCAGTGCTTCAGCTCTCTGGTCTTCATCTTTAAATCATTTGCTCTATTAGTTTGATAACACTTTCTAACATGTTGCCATTGCAAACAATCTAGCACATGCAACACAGAGAATGTAATATAACACCACAAATATTTCTGAATTAAATTGTGTTTTCTTTTATGTAAAGACTTTTAAGTATCATTGTCTGAAGCAAAAGGGATAAAGTATTTAATTGTATATTATACCAAGAGAACTTGGCTAAATAAAGATGCTGCAAAAAGCATTAAATTGAGGCTTAGCAGTAAGGTAAAAACATTTCAGCAAAGCATAGAATGTGTCCTGATGAAATAATCAGAATAAATCTGTCTAAACACACTAGTACTGCAATTGTTATATAATTAAGGTATGTACTGAGTCAGTAAGCAGCTGCAGTTCTTTAGCAAAAAATACAAAGAAAAAAAAATTAACTTTTTAATGTCATGTTTCACTTTTTCATCTACCCAACAAAGGGTTCTCCAAAAGTTTATTTTATTTATTGAATTGCTTTTTTAGTTAAAACTAGGCTGTTACACCATGAATTGAACTACAGAAAAAACAAGTATTAATGAAGGCACATAAATCATACAAAGATGTCAAAAAAGATGATGGCATATAAAGTTGCTTAAATGTATTACAAACAACTATAAATAAGACGAACACACAACACAAAATGCTTAGGTACTCAAAAATTGAATTAAACAACTGGAAACTGAGATCCAGTGAACACGTTAAAAAAGGGGAAAAAACTTAGTTAAGATGCTGTACATTTTTTCTTGAACACTTAATGCTGGTATTCAGTTTCTCATGCAGTGTACAGTCTTTTAAACTCAAACAGACATGACTAAACATTCATGCTCTGTTGCATCCGCTCCAGCGCAGCCTCCTTCTCCTTCAGGAGATCCTTCAAACGTTTGATCCTCTCCTGCCGCTTTATCTCCTCAGCATCCAGCGTTTCCAACGAGTAGAGCACTTGGGTTGGAAAGTTGTCTATTTTGGGACCTGGGTGTTTGTTAGAGAATGGCATGATGGGGCTGTTTGATGCTGTCTGCACCTGGCTGCTGTCTTGCTGGGATGTTTCAGCATTTGTGTGGCTGCCCGACGTGTTACCGCATTTTATTCCCCTTGAGGACAGTGTAATGTGGTTGTTGCAGTCCTGTAAACTGGATGAAGAGAAAGCACTTAATGAACTATGAAGTGAGGAGATGTTGTGTGATGATTCACTAGTAGAGCTTTCTAACGGAGCGTTGTCTTTACGTGGACTTCTTGATAACGGTTTCTTCGTTGCTTTCTGAACAGGATCTTTTGGTTGACTTCTCTCCACTGGGGTTTTATTTAAGCAGCTTCTTTTTGTCCCTTTGTGTGATTCAGCAACAGTACATGGATTCGGTTTCTCCTGTGGATGGAGTGACGAAGTGGCTTCTGCAACCCCTAAGACAGTCCCACAGGGACAGGCCGTACACACCTTACCTTTTTTAGAGCGTGGTGGCATCTTCCTTGCAGAGAAAGGTAAGAAGGGATGACTAGCAGTCTGTGTTGTGTTTTGTGCAGGTGAGGGAGTACCAGTACAATCTGCTGGCATTTTAGATTGCATATGAACCTTATTGGCTGTAGATTCTGTTGGTGAATAAACCTCTTTTTGACAAGTCTGTGAGACCAAACTGTTTTCCATGGGAACAATTGAGCATTTAGAAACAGGTGAAATGTTATATGTGGTGCTTAGTGAGGGAATATCTTGACTCTCATCCTGCTCCTCCTTTTTTCTTTTGACCTTCAGGCCTTCATCCTCCTCCACTTTTGTGTAGGGAACCTATAAATACAGCAATTCAACAAAGACACATTAAACTAATCAGTGCGGTTACTCCCACAGTCCTCTCTCCTCCAAAACATGTTTTCAGTCAAGAAAGTTACTTTTTTCCACAAGGAAAAACTGGAAAAAGACAGAAACATGTAAGAGCTGGGCATAAAATGAATAAAAAAATAAAACACAAAGTTAATTTGTCCTTAAACAGCATATTGCAGGTTATTTTTTTCCCCCCGAGATGAATATATAACCTATGAAAATACCATATGAAAAGGTACTGCAGAATTTAAAAATGTTTTGCAGGACATGAGGGCACAAATTTAGTAATCGTTTCTTTAAAACTGACTTTTTTTCCCAACGTCGCATCATTTTACGTCACGAAAGGGGCTCAATGCAGAGTAGATTGGTATTCAGGAGTGGTCGTTGAGTCAGTGTCTTTTCGGTAGTTTTTGTATTTCAATTTATCATCGTCATGATAAATTATTGTGTTTGTGGAGGTTGAATGAACTTCAGTCTGTCAGGACATTGAGTCCAAGTGTCTGGGTGCGTTTTGTGCAGGTGAAGAGAAGGGACATAGAGCTAATGCAAGACGAGCATTTGTGGTTAAAATGTATATACATTTTTATTTTATATTTTTTTAAGAAAATGAATGATTGTTTTGCTTGACAAGACCCTTATTCCTCGCCTGGTATCGTGTAGAGCCCTTTGAAGCTGCATTGAAACTGAAATTTGGAACTTCAACCTGTTGGTAGCCATTGAAGTCCACTATATGGAGAAAAATCCTGGAATGTTTACCTCAAAAACCATAATTTCTTTTCGACTGAAGAAAGAAAGACATGAACATCTTGGATGGAAATATGAATTCTGAAGTAATCCTTTAATATGCAACTCACCTGCATCATCAGCTGTATTTTTGACTGCAGCTTTGAATCCTGGATAACTTTACGAAGGCCATCTAACGTGCGTTTGTTTATGATAAGTCTCTCTGTTTGTTGATCTGGCTTCACAACCGGCTTTGTTCTTTGCAAGCAAATCTGTACGTCAGAGGTGATGCCGAATTCTTTTCTCAGCTGACAGTCACTCTTGGCTTGACAACTCTGATCAGAGGCTGGATTTCCAATGACCTGAGACAGAAGAGAGATGAACACATTAAATACATGTCAGGCTTTTGAAAGATATTACATTACTATTTTACAAAACTGGTATATAAACATGGTATATTACCTTTGCAGTATCATCAGTTGTGTGAATACAGACATTTTGCGGCTGTTCCAACACGTTGACTGTTTCAGCGACAACTATTTCAGCTTGACATCTTGTCTCTGGTGGACTCTCCAAGTCTTTATCTGCCTCCATATTCATATTTTCGAAAACACAACTCAAATTTTTCTTGACCTGCTCATCCACATTCATTTTGTCATCACCCATTTTGGCTGAACGATTATCCGAAATGCCATCTTGTGCCGTTTTTTTCCCTTCATTCAGACAGACAGATTTTGTGTTGATCTCTGTGTGTTGAACTTCTTCATATTTGTTCTGAGAGGCAGATTTTGCCACTTTTTCACCTGACTTTGGTGGAATATATGACACAAATATTACATTAGAGTCTTCGTCACTCTCATCCACCTCTGTTTGACTCGGCGTGGGCAAATTACCCGGGGCACCTCCCAGGCACGTGGACGTCTCCTCATCGTCATCACAGAGATCAATTATTTCACTTACTTTTTTTGGGGGTTCTCGCTTAGAAGAGTTTGACCCTAGAACGGAGCTGGCAGGGAGGGCAGGAGAAGTGCTGACTAACATCTTTTTTCCACCTTCGCTGATCATCACATCCTTGGCGATCTCTGAACTTTTCTTGGCCACAAAATAGACTTTCCCGTTGCACATGACCAATGCGTTGTCCTTTCCCGGGGTGATCTTTTCTTGGCTGGTCTGAGGTGGTGTAACTTTACTTGCCATGATTTCGTTTACCGTACCAACCGAGTTGACATGCTTGACCGCATTTAAGCTATCAGAGCTGACATTCGGTGTCGACAATGGTACAAGGCAAGGAGCGGTTGCGCCTGTTCCCTCCTGGACAACCCATTTAATGGGAGTGTTCACTTCTTCATTAGTTTTAGGAACACAAACAGGTGTTTGCAAGTTTGCAGGAGGATTTTGAGACATGGTCTTCTGTACTTGACTTGGCTTTGTAAGCAAAACCATTTGCTGGTCAGAAGTTAGCTTCACAGAGTTCACAGGGGACACAAGCACAACGGTTGGTGGACCCTTCCCAAGGTTAGGGGTGTTATTCACAGAGTTCATTATCCGGCATTTTATGGACTGCGGGAGCGCAGTTGCCGGCAGAGTCCTAACTTTTGCATTCGGTGGGATCTGCAGGAAATGACCGTTTGGGAGAGCAGGTGACTTTACGGTAACAGGCAATGTTTGAACAGCCATCATGCCCTGTCCATTGGGTTGAGAAGGTAACTGGACTGTATAGTGGGAAACCGATTGTGGTGCAAGAGGAACATGCACTTGCTTTGGATTGTGAATGGTGAAGTTATTAGTTCCACTTGGTTGAGGTTTGATGGCGTTAGATAAAGTTCTGAACTCTGGCAGGGTTTTTAGGATGACCCGTCCATCTGCTATGGGCTGAAGGGAGGGAAGTCGAGTCTGTGTTTGAGATGAAGAGGCAGCAGGTGTATGAACAGGTTTTGCAAAAGCTTTCAGTTGTAGATCCACATTGTCTCTTTCTGTATTAAATGGCGCCTGATAAAACTGTCCGTTCACTTTCTGGACAGGGATCAACTTCATGACGTTTTTCCCATCTGGTCCCACTGCAGGCATTGCTTGGTAGTAGACTCCAGTTCCACTAAAAGATGAAGATAAAAAATAATTTAATTTCTGAGAGGAAGATTTTGCCACTTTTTCACCTGACTTTGGTGGAATATATGACACAAGCAGGCCTATTACATTAGAGTATTCATTGCTCATTCAAATTTCCCGAGGCGCCTCCCAGGCACATGGACGTCTCCTCATCATCATCACAGAGATGTGATGTGATGAAATTAAATTTAATATTGTATGAACTATGAAAATACAATACAAATCAGAACTAGCCAGGACTGAATAATGAGATCAAACTCTATTACTCTATATAAACAAACAACACTATCCAGTAAGGGGTCAATAAGATTATTTTTAAAATAAATACATTTAGCACAGACACATTAAATGTTCAAAAGTGACAGAAAATACATTTATAATGCCAGAAAAGTTATCCATTACAAATAGGTATTTCATAAATGTTACATTTTTCATAATCAGCTATGCCATCACAGGAATCAATTATATTTTAAAATATATAATAAAACTGTTATTTATATTGTAATATTTCACAATATCACTGTTTCTACACTCAAATAAATGCATCCTTCTTTCAAAGACATTTTTTTTTTTTTTTTTACTGACCCCAAACTTATCAATGATAATATGTTTATGGTTTACATTATTTAAAAACTGTTGTTTACCTGTAGCATTCTCTCTTCGATATCATATTAATAAATGCATTCAGTAAAAAACAAAACAAAACAAAAAATGGTAAACCATGAAAAAATAAAGTAACGTTAACACAAAAGTACTTGCATTGTCAAGTAAGTTAGTAACCAAGTGTAAATTTTTAGACATTAAGCATCATCTGAATATTTATTCGGCAAACCTGTCAGCTGTAATCGGTCAGACCATTTAAAGGAATCTTTTTTAAAAATAGCTCTCGAGTTACTATTGATATGTGTTTTTAAAATTCGTTATACAATTTTATCGTGTTTCCTGAGGTAAGATTCGCGCTCGCGACACCACCAAAACACTCGCCATTTTGGACGAGCTTGCAACTACCGACTAAGAACACACGGTTGTTAATGTATCGACGCAGAGCTTATAAAACTTACCCCTCCATCACGAGCACCTGTAGACATCACACTTCAAGAAATAACTAATGTCGATGTTTTCTTCCGCGTACCGTTAGATTTTATCCACAAACTTCAATAGCTCTCTTCACAGGATATGAAAAACTCAAACCGGAAATACGTTAATCAAAATAAAAGACATCTGACTGAAGCCTCTGAAAGGGGAGAAGACAAAAATAACGAAGAAAAAAAAGACAAGACACAAGAAAAGAATGAAAATTAACCAACGAACGAGCCAGAGCGAATGAATGAATAAATAAATGAACAATGAAAGAAAAAGAACAGGGAAAAATAAATGAATGAATTAACAACTTAAGAAAAGGAACAGAAAAAAAAAGGAAAAAAAATGAATGAAAAATGAGGGAAGGAAGCAAGGAAGGAAGGAAGGAAGGAAGAGCTAAATAATGAGAAAACGAATTGGTTAAAGAAAGGAAACGCAAAAAAGATAGATGCAAGATATTGTACAACATGGTGATCACAGAAAAGGTTACATTTTAAATTGAATGAGTTATTTTGTTTAATTAGTTATTCCATTTATAATATCAGCCAGAACAATGCTTTTATACACTGCCCAGCCAAAGAAAAAGTCACTGTTTGGATTTGAATAGGCAAATGCTTAAAGAGTTTATGACTGGATCATTATCGCAGTGATTATTATGTTTCTAGCATGTTATATGTTTAGCAACAGTTCTTCTACCCCTAATTGGAGTGTGTCGCTTTTCATTTCTTAAACAAACATGTAGGAACCATGATCATACTCCAGGATGACAATGTCAAAATTTATCAGGCTCAAATTGTGAAAAAATGTTTGTGAGGGAACATGAAGAATCATTTTCACACATGAATTGACACCTCTGAGTTCTGTCCTTAACCTCGAGTCTTTGGGATGTGCTGGAGGAGACTTTACAGAGTGCTCACCTCTTGCATTGTCAATACAAGATCTCTTGACTAAACACTGATGCACCTCTTGATGGAAATAACATCACAACATTTATTTCCATCAAGACTCATTTTAAGTTCAGTATTTGGTAAAGGTCTGTTTAATCTCATATAGCTCACAATGGGAACTCAATTTCCGAATCAGGTAGTGATAAAGAGAATACAGAACACGAGATATTCCACGATTATCACTGGATTTCTGCAGTGTGCAATATACTGACAATAACACCCAAGCTGAAAAATAGCATTTATTTCTCTTTTGTTAGTTGAACAATAAAAATAGTATATATAAAACAAACACATACAATCAAAACATGTAATACAGTATGTATAAAGATTCCTTGACTTTAATCTATTTTCCTTTTTCTACCCAGGCGAAAAAATTGCACCTGGCCTGAGGATTGGAGGCGTGGCCTTGAGGACGGGCACATACAAAAAACTGCCGGCCTAAATTAGGTCCTGCTTTTTTCACAGTCCGTAAAACACAGGGTTCGTTGTGTGATTTACAAAGTGGCGGCTGAGGAGGCCCGCGCAAAACGGTTTTCCAAAAACCAGCGCATGGCCCTTTCTTACAGTCATTTGACTTGTCTATGGATGTGGACACTCCTTCCACTTCATCCTGATTTTCAATCTTCATTTCCGTCACCTTGGAGAGATTTGTCTCCATTTGCACATCGCTGGGGCAGCTACTAGTGTCGCTCTCACTACCCGGGCCATCCTGAGAGGATTCTTCCTGTTTCGGGCCCAGGTTCCCACTTGAAAGCATCAACGCTGTTTGTTTAGGCTTAAAGAAAGCTAAAAGACTTCCTTTAGCATTAATTTCAGTTTTCATCTGCTTGCTTCTTTTGGCTTTGTGTGCATTTGTGTCTGCTTCTCTATCTGTAGGTCTTTTCTTTGCAACACTGTTCCCCTGTACTACAGGATTCAGGTTTTCCCGAATTTCCCCAACATCCTGTGATCCAGGTAGACTCTCTTCACAGCCTGTAGAAACACTAAGTTTCTCTGGAACTTTCACCAAGAAGCGTGAAAGTTTCTGCTGTCTGCCGGTGAACTCTGGCATGTGGCGTGTGCACAGGGGCGGGCACTTGGGACTAGACTGGAGGGTACAGCTGAGCTGCGCCCATACAGGACAATGATCCGATCCCTCCACCTCTGGCATAATGTCCACGCCAATAAAGGCAGTCTCCACCAGAGGGCGGTCAGAGAAGATGTAGTCGATGCGTGTGCCGTAGTTGGTCTGCCTGGCACCCGTGAGCGTGGACCAGCATGTGAAGGCGTTGGAGCGCTTTGGGTGAAAATGGCGGAAAGAGTCGACAAACTTGCCACCAGAGGCAGATTTCTGGGAGGTGTCTGCAAGTTCATCTTCAGTATCTTCATTTTCTGTATTTTCTGCTGTTTCGAACAGGAAATGATCCAGCCACTTCCTCCCAGGATTATCTTCAAAGTTATCCTAAATAACAGAATAGTAAGAAGAGAAGGTCTGTGCTAGTTTGTAAAATCTGCAATAAAACAATTACATATCTACTTCATGTAAAGCAATTATCCTGCACCAATTCAACTTGTTTTTTCTAAATATTTGTGTTGAGCAGTGGACTTCCTGGTGAAAAACTACATTACCTATGATTCTGAAAAGAAATCTTCACCAATAAGAGAATTGTACACACGAATCACTGTGAATGACATAGAGTCAGTTTATTTAAGTGAGAAAAATATGAAAATTCTGTCATTTATTACTCACCCTCATGCCGTTCCACACCCGTAAGACCTTTGTTAATCATCGGAACACAAATTCAGATATTTTAGTTGAAATCCGATGGCTCTGTGAGGCCTGCATAGGGAGCAATGACATTTCCTCTCTCAAGATCCATAAAGGTACTAAAAACATATTTAAATCGGTTCATGTGAGTACAGTGGTTCAATATTAATATTATAAAGTGACGAGAATATTTTTGGAGCGCCAAAAAAAACAAAATAACGACTTATTTAGTGATGGCCGATTTCAAAACACTGCTTCAGGAAGCATCGGAGCACAGATGAATCAGTGTGTCGAATCTGCTGTTCGAAACGCCAAAGTCACGTGATTTCAGCCGCTGGCAGTTCCACACGATCCGAATCATGATTCGATACACTGATTCATTTGTGCTCTGATGCTTCATGAAGCAGTGTTTTGAAATTGGCCATCACTAAATAAGTCGTTATTTTGTTTTTTTTGGCGCACCAAAAATATTCTTGTCGCTTTATTATATTAATACTGAACCACTGTACTCACATGAACCGATTTAAATATGTTTTTAGTACCTTTATGGATCTTGACAGAGGAAATGTCATTGCTCCTTATGCAGGCCTCACGGAGCCATCAGATTTCAACTAAAATATCTTAATTTGTGTTCCGATGATTAACAAAGGTCTTACGGGTGTGGAACGGCATGAGTGTAAGTAATAAATGACAAAATTTTCATTTTTGGGTGAACTAACCCTTTAAGTGGTAAACATAACTTGACAATACTGTGACATTTTGTTCAATGCACACACACCACAAGCTGTCTTATCTAGTTACTTATTAAAAACATACATTTTCAAAAATGAACTGCTTCAAAATTTGTGAGGGGGACAATTGGTAACCCACCCCCCAATATTTGAAATTCTTGCACTGATCTGCTGCACTTCATTACGAAGCACTCTGTATGTTAGGATGACAAAATGGGTTAAAAGTTACATTTTTAATGCAAATTAATGCAAATATTATTTGCAAATAGTTCCAGAATGATTATTTCCCAACTAGAATTAGCTAGTCCTAGAATTAAATTTTCAAGACATGGTTACTACCTTGTGTCACAGTGTAGTCAGGTATGTTTACCGCAAGCTTTATTTTACACGTAAACTGAAAGAAAAAAAAACATTATTAAAATCTTGAAGGAACCTGCGGCGAAGTAGTCTTCCGCGTTCTGACATCATCCCTGCACCACTCTCTATATACAGAAAATTACTTCTAGAGCCAAGGCCACTGAAAAAGTAAGCAGGCATTGTTGCTCTCTATTAAACCTCGTAGGTCCCGTAATTGTACTGACGATTTAGTCCCTTGGGGTCAGATTGACCCCAAACTACAAAGCGACTGAATAAGGAAATGTACATTTTTTATATGATAAAGTATATATCATTTTTTTTATTTACTTCTCATCTATGCATTTATGCTGTGTTTTTGTGGATATTTTGTATTTTGTTACCTATTTACTGCACAATTACTTAACCATGTCATAAATTGGCTTATGAAAAATTTATTTTTAATGAAAAAATCACTTTAATGATGAACTTAATTAAATCTAAAATTGTATTTGGACATTGCTCTATGTGTTAGGGATAGAATACTACCATCTAGAGGAGTGTGGAAAAACTTCAGGGATTATAGTTAAAGAATTAAAGTGCAATGACCAAAACTTTCCAATAGAGGTCAATAGAGACTCAATAGGGACTGTGCGTGTTTGTGTTTATGTGGGTGTATGTGTGTGTATGAGTTAGAAAGTTCATTCGACTTTGTGATTATGGCCAAGGACCAGACCTTTATTTTCATGTAAAATTTTTCAGATTTAGGCCAGTTTTGTTGATTTTATTTGCCAATTTCCACAGAAATGCTCTCTGTTGCAGTCACACACGTGTGTGTGTTTGTGTATGAAATAGAAGGTTCGTTCCACTTCGTGTTTATAGTGTCAAGGACCAGACCTTTATTTACATGTAAAGTTTTTCAGATTTAGGCCAGTTTTGTTGATTTTATTTGCCACTTTCTATAAAAATGCTCTCTGTTGCAGTCACACACATGTGTGTGTGTGTGTGTATGAGAGATAGAAAGTTCGTTCCACTTCGTGTTTATATAGTCAAGGACCAGACCGTTATGGAAATGTAGAGAATTTCAGATTTATTCTGGATTTATTTATATTTTTTGACAAATTAATTGAAAAAAAAAAAAAATGCATTTTTTCATTTTCCCATTCATTTTCAATGTGGGGTCAATCTGACCCCAAGGGACTAAATCTGTGATTTTTTTTTATGCACCTTTAGAACAACCAAATCAAGCCCAGATTTGTTGTGCACGTTTAGATAGATTATTTAGGAAAAGGCACAGAGTTTCATGCCCCTGAGATGAAGGGAACACTTTTAAAAAACAAAGGAAACTGCCAGCGGGGTTAGCTGGACCCCAAGGACCGATTAAGGGTTAAACATCAAATATGACAGGCTGCAACTGTCACATCATACAGCATTTTTGCATCTATTGTGTGGAATATTATTACTTGTGCCTGGTTAACTGGTGTTAACTGAAATCATGAAATCATGATGGAGGAGCATGGTTTAAGGACTTACCACATCATCTGGATCACAGTGGTCTATGGGTCTGTGAGAGGTGTTCACATCACCCAAAACGATCACGTGACTGAAGAGAGACAGAGGGATGCATGCAAGGGATGCAAAAAGATATGTTAGATCTTAGAAGAGTCTTGATAATAACAATTTGAGAAAGATGATCTATAAGAATTATAGAAACATAAAAAAAGAACTTGGTCTTTGTTACTTTTTGAACAATATATCAAGGATTAACATGCCACTGTGTGTGTGTGTGTGTGTGTGTGTGTGTGTGTGTGTGTGTGTGTGTGTGTGTGTGTGCATGGTTTGATCTTTCTCTCACCTCCCCGAGCTCAAGATGGCTTCAGCTCTGCACTGGAGGAGTTGGTAAAACTGCAGCTTGTACTGTTTTCTCTCAGGTTTGTCTGGGTCAGCTCGGGGACAATAAACATTGATAACTGTCAGCTTCTGTGGTCCATCTGTGCCACTGAGAATAAAAAAAACATATCTGAAGCCTTCACAGCATGCTAAGCTTTTCTAAAACTAGTAAATGTCTGAAAGTTAAGACCCTTACATGAAGTGATGCTGGGTGATGACAGCCCTTCCTTCATTGTCTAGTGCCAGAAGCTCCTCACTGGACAACTCTACCTGGTCACCATAGCAACCAACAGCCTCTCCCTGATTGGCGAGCAGACCCGTCAATCCTTCTTCGGCCAGGAATGGAGTAGCGGTGTCTTTACAGTAGGTCGCGACACCTGGTCATGGAGAAAATTTTGTTCATACTCGAAGTTAAACAGTACTTGTCATTTGCAAATGGTAGTAAAAACGTGACAAAATATATTTGCAAGAATACAAAATATGGATATGAATCTAATGCTAAAATCAACCAAGTATTTATTTAAAGTCCTTTTTTGCACATTTTAGGCTGCTTTACCCGAGTATCCACTTCGTCCTCGGCTAAAACTAAAGTATGAATTGTAGCCATCAACAATCGCGGTCTTCTCATCCAACAAGTCACCTGAAAATAATGTATGCAATAGTTGAGCTGTTAACGTTGTTAAAAATAGGGCTCATGTAACGTACTATAGTATATAAACCCATTCAAAGTCCCGCGTTATTTCAAAACACTTACGGGTAACTTTAGTTTCTTGGACGCAGATTATATCGGCATCGAATGAATCCAGAATTTTCTTTATGCCATTTTTAAATGTTCGTATCCCGTTTATGTTCCATGTTACAATTTTCATGTTTATCTGTCAAACAGCGTCGGACGACTCGAGCAGAACGCAAGTGTGAAGTATTGACCTGATTTTTGTCCATCTCATAGATTTTCAAAATAAAAGTCTTCACATGCCTGCGTTTATTCCAAATATGGCTCTGTAACCACATGCATTTTAGTGAAGCTTTTAAAAAACCTTTTTTGTATAAAATTATTAATTTATAATTAATACATTATATATATATATATATATATATATATATATATATATATATATATATATATATATATATATATATATATATATACTACCAGTCAAAACATTAGTATTTTTAATGTCTCTTATGCTCATTAAGGCTGCATTTATTTCATTATAAATACTGAAAAATAATAAATATAATTACAATTTAAAATTATGGTTTTCTATACTTTAAAATATAATTTATTTCTGTGATCAAAGCTGAATTGTCAGCATCATTACTCTTGTCTTCAGTGTCACATGATCCTTCAGAAATCAATCTAATATGATGATTTATTATCAATATTATTTTATAACCTGTGATAATATCAGCATTTATTTAAAATAGAAATCTTTTGAAACAATATACACTACCGTTCAAAAGTTTGGGGGGGCAGTAATTTTTTTCTTTCTTTTTTCTTTTTTTTTTTTTTGAAAGAAATTAATAATTTTATTCAGCACGGATGTGTTAAATTGATAAAAAGTGATAGTAAAGATTTATATTGTTAGAAAAAGATTTATATTTTGAATAAATAAATAAAACTTTTTAACCTTTTATTTATCAATGAATCCTGAAAAAAGTATCACAGGTTCCAAAAAATATTAAGCAACACAACTGTTTTCAACATTGATAATAACTGAGTATCAAATCAGCATATTAGAATGATTTCTGAAGGATCATGTGACACTGGAGTAAAGATGCTGAAAATTCAGCTTTGCATCACAGAAATAAATTATATTTTAGTATATTTTAAAGTATATTAAAATAGAAAACCATAATTTTAAATTGTAATAATATTTCACAATATTATTGTTTTTTTCTGTATTTATTATGAAATAAATGCAGCCTTAATGAGCATAAGAGACTTAATTCAAAAACATTAAAAATAGTAATGTTTCCAAACTTCTGACTGGTAGTGTATATATATATATATATATATATATATATATATATATATATATATACACACTTCTAAAAGAAACCATTACAGAACTCGGAAGAACATTTTTTAAACAAGTAGGCCTTAATTTGATTACCACATGCCATTCAAGCACAAAATTAAAAATGTACACATTTTCTATTAGTCACAACTTGTCCTATTCTTGTAATATCTGATATTCTTTCAGATAAATTGAGACCTTTAAAATCAGTTACATTTAATATTTTTTCAAACATGATTACAACAAATTAAATCTAGGCAAAAGTAAATATGTATTTGAACTAAACATTAGCTCATATAGTGTATTCATGAATTCATAGTCTGTGCTCATGTTTTCTTCAATATCTGATGTCTCACTACAAGGACATCAAAGTTTTTTTTTTTTTTTTTTTTTAAGATATTGAAGAGATTAAATCATGCAAGAAAACATACATGTTTAGTAACTGAAGCCCTGTTTTGGTAGCAATATAAGTCAAAAGTAAACATGTTTACTCAGGTTCAACATAATTAGCATCCAAAAAAAAAAAAAAAAAAAAAACATAAAACATTGTCTGGGGAAATCATGCACTGCACTGCAGACAAACACACATACCAACATCTACAGCCAAGTCTGAGTTATCAGTCTTGATCTGAGTGTTTACTAAAGGGAAGGGTTTGTACGTGTTCAGCTAAGTCAAGGATGACAAGACTTTTCCATGTAAACTAGGACAACATTTACCAAACTGCCTCTTATTGAAGTGCAAGGATTTTATACGAGTCAACTGAAGGAATCTTCTGACCGGCAAGACAGGTACAGTACACACCCTTCACAATGAATCGTACAGTAATCCAATTTTGCAATCTGTACAACCTTATTTGATAGCAAAAAAAAAAAAAAATAGGTTTATTCCATTCATTTTCAGAACCACCTTTTTATAACATTTGCTTGTTTATTGTTCAGAGACTTTTTTCAACATAAACCAATGATCAGTAATTTGTTATGGAGTGAATACAATGAACTTTTTTGAAAACCATTTTTTTCTCACTGGCAGAGTAATTTTATTGGATGTATATTTTGTGAGAATGAGATATTCTAGAATTACAGAAACATTTAGACAGAAAAAACAAACAGCTGATGTATTTTCTTTTAGAATGGAGGTAAAGGTGTTTGTTGAAGGAGTCCAGCGCATTGTTTGTGGAGTCACTGAGAAAACAACATGTCAGGAGGTGGTCATCGCTTTAGCACAGGCGCTTGGTAAGTAAATGCCTGGGCCAACTTCTCAGAGTTTATTATTTCATAAAACTTCTTCTACATAATTATGTAATGACTGTCAAAAACATGAAGAAAACAGACTACTATTAGTTTACTGTTAGTTTAAAGGTCTCTTAAAGACCTTAAAGGGATAGTTCACCCAAAAAAGAAAATGAAACATCCTCATTTACTTAACCTCATGTTGTCCCAAACCTGTATGACTGTATTTCTTCTGTGGAAATTATGTGATAATTTTTTATTTTTTATTTTTTGGACCTAATTAACTCCCATTATATTGGTAAAACATTCATCAAAATATCTTTTTGTATATTCGTCCCATAAATATCACTTTTTGATGTTCTCTTCTCACTCTTAGCTCGCACTGGTCGATATACTCTGAGAGAAAAATTCAAAGAATTTGAACGTAACGTGTCTCCGGATGAACGTCTCCTAGAGTCCTTGGAGAAATATGGTGAGCAAGCTAAGGAGGTGCAGCTCACTTTAAAGCATATCGGTCCATCGCTTGGGGAAGAAACAAACCAGCCCATGGCCCTATTGAGGCGAGCGGAGGGAATGGGGAGAGCACGGAGAGGCAGCGGGGCAATTGCCCTACAGCGTCAGAGTCTCCCGCTGCTATCACACCTCTGCATTCACTCCGAGCCACCCCCTGAGGAACCAAAGAGACCCAAGCGGAAGTCACTGACGCTAATGGAGGAAGCATGGGGTTGGTTGGAAAATTTGGGCAGGGGTGGGAAGCAGCAATCAGGACGAGATAAGGAGAAAAACAAGGAAGGCAATAAAGGAAATGGGCACTTAGATAACGCATCTCTTAAACCAACCAAAAGTATCCCATCCTCTGGGACACCGCTGTCGAGGGACAAAAAAGACAAAATTAGAGCACCACATCAGCCTTTGATCAGTTGCCTTGGAAACCGTTGGAGATGCACTGATAATGGTGCTGAATGTGAGAGACAAGAGGAAGAAGTACAGAAAGATTCAAAGGAGGACCTGAAAACCATCAATCCAGTGGTTCCTATGGTCAAAACAAGCCATGTTGAAAGCGAGAGTGAGGAGATTTCACATTTAAGGAGATTAGTTGTCCAACAACAGGCTTGTCTGCAAGAACTAAATCTCAAAATCGAGTCAACAGACCAGCTGATCTTTGAGCTTGAGCAGCTGCAAGCCACCAGGGAATTTTCAGAGTCCCAGTCAGAAGAAGAAGAACAGCTCAAGTTCTGGCTCAATGAGCTCAAGGCGGAGGAAGTCTTTGAGAGAGACCTTCAGAGGCAGTTCTTTCAGATAAAAGAAGCAGCTACTGAGTGCAAAGTTAAACTAGAAGAGTACAAGCAGAAAATGCAAGCAATGGACCTGAGAAACTCCCAGCAGAAATCAGGACATGACAACATCACTGCACAGAATAGCCAAGTAGATGTGCCAAAACATGCCCAAACAAGCATCAAACAAATACAGATCTCCGCAGACGGAACGCATGGAGATGGTGGAACAAAAAGGGTGATAACAATGCTGGAGTCCAAACTCCCATACGTGTTTGTTTCAGCAAATCAGATATCACATCCTCCTCTAAGCGGACCAGCAGACCTGAGGGAATGGTGGACACGATGGTCTCAAAGCCAGAATCCAACATCAGTGACAAAACCCAAGACAGTGCATCGTTCTGAAATCACCATACAGCTGGGAAGCACCAGAGTTTAAGCACATGAAACCCCTTCTTTTCCGTTCAGGGATATCTCTATTTTTAATGGCACAAAAGTTTGCGAAGGCATGATTTACAGGTGCATTTCAATAAATTAGAATGTCATGGAAAAGTTCATTTATTTCAGTAGTTCAACTCAAATTGTGGATTAAATAAATTCAGTGCACACAGACTGAAGTACTTTAAGTCTTTGGTTCTTTTAATTGTGATGATTTTGGCTCACATTTAACAAAAACCCACCAATTCACTATCTCAAAAAATTAGAATACTTCATAAGATCAATTAAAAAAAAAAGAATATTTTAAACAGAAATGTCAGGCTTCTGAAAAGTATGTTCATTTTTATGCACTCAATACTTGGTTGGGCCTCCTTTTGCATGAATTACTGCATCAATGCGGCGTGGCATGGAGGGGATCAGCCTGTGGCTCTGCTCAGGTGTAATGGAAGTCCAGGTTGCTTTGATAGCGGCCTTCAGGTCATCTGCATTGTTGGGTCTGGTGTCTCTCATCTTCCTCTTGACAATACCCCATAGATTCTCTATGGGGTTCAGGTCAGGCATGTTTGCTGGCCAGTCAAGCACAGTAACACCGTGGTCATTGAACCAGCTTTTGATACCTTTGGCAGTGTGGGCAGGTGCCAAGTCCTGCTGGAAAATGAAATCAGCATCTCCGCAAAGCTTGTCAGCAGAAGGAAGCATGAAGTGCTCTAAAATTTCCTGGTAGATGGCTGCGTTGACTGTGGACTTCAGAAAACACAGTGGACCAACACCAGCAGATGACATGGCAGCCCAAATTATCACTGACTGTGGAAACTTCACACTGGACTTCAAGCAACATTGTTTCTGTGCCTCTCTACTCTTCCTCCAGACTCTGGGACCTTGATTTCCAAATGAAACGCAAAATTTACTTTCATCTGAAAAGAGGACTTTGGACCACTGAGCAACAGTCCAGTTCTTTTTCTCCTTGGCCCAGGTAAGACGCTTCTGACGTTGTCTTTGGTTCAGAAGTGGCTTGGTACCTGGAATGTGACAGTTGTAGCCCATTTCCTGAAGAAGTCTGTGTGCAGTGGCTCTTGATGCACTGACTCCACTCCTTTTGAAGCTCTCCTAAGTTCTTAAATCGGCTTCGCCTGACAATCTTCTCAAGCCTGCGGTCATTCCTTTCACTTGTACACCTTTTCCTACCACACTTTTTCCTTCCAGTCAACTTCCCATGAATATGCTTTGGCACAGCACTCTGCGAGCAGCCAGCTCTTTCAGCAATGATTCTCTGTGGCTTACCCTCATTGTAGAGGGTCTTGATGATCGTCTTCTGGACATTTGTCAAGTCAGCAGACTTCCCCATTACTGCTGTTGGGATTACTGACCTAAACCCAGTATTTATACCATGAGAATGGTAATTTAATAGAACTTGAAATTAAATATTCTAATAATTTGAGATACTGATTTTTTGGTTTTGATGAGCAGCAAGCTGTAATCATCAAAATGAAAACAAAAAAGTCTGGAAATATTTTACTTTGTCAAATAAATCTAGAATATATTTAAGTTTTACTTTTTGAATTACAGGAAAAAAAACTTTTTCATGATATTCTAATTTATTGAGATGCAACTGTATATGTCTAAGGTCTCAAGGTTCTGTACAGTACATTGCTAGTAGTAAAAAAAAAAATTAAACATACTACACTTTTGATTCTCATAAAATGTTTATTTCAATTGTTTCATTGTTTCAAGACCATTAACAAAAAGTATATAGGAGAACCTTAAGGTTCAACACAAACCCAGGGTGCTCCAGAGAATATTCATGACAGTAATAGTTCCATTTGTCATAAGAAGCACTGCAAATAGCCTCTATCAACATAATTTCTCTGCATGTTTTTAAATGTTACTTATTACACTTCCCCCATTTCTCAAGATCTGCACACATTTGCTCATTTTATTCAGGTTTTCAAAAGGTCCACCCAAGTAAAAGCACACAGTACATACAGTATATCTCAACCCACAGGTTTGGGGGATGCATACCATTATTCTCTACTTGGAAAAAAAGCCACCCTACAATTGCTCTTATATTCTGGTGGCTGTTTGGGGATAGAGGAGACACCAATTTTTTTTATTTTATTTTTTGTTTTGTTTGTTTTTAGGCACCTTTTTCTTAATTTATTCATTAGCAGACATTGAGTTTTAAGTTGAACTCAAAGGAGGAAGAGAAGAAAAAAAAAAAAAAAAAAAAAAAAAAAAAGGAAAAGAAAAAGTATGTGTGCAAAGAAATAGCTATATATAAAAAAAAAAGAAAAAAGAAAAAAAAAAAGACCGCAGGCTACAAGATGCCATTAGGAATTCTGCACTTGCCCAGACGGAGCTAGTGAAATCAGGGCAGGAATTAAAAAAAGGCTCCTTAAAACAATATAATTTGAATACAAATCAAAAATGGTAATTTACACAATCAAAAACCATACACAAGCGAGTTCTGAGCGCAGAAAAAAATTTATTTCATTTTCAGATCCATGTTAAAAGCTACTCAAAGGAATTAGGTGTGGAAAATGTGAGTGAAAAGAACTTTAAAGTCATATTTCATTTCTCACCAGAAAGAGGCCAACAATATCTCAACATCACCTGGGTGAGAAACTCAACATGGGGAGAAGTATTCAAGTGATACAGGAAGAATAAAGTATATATAACGGAAGTCAAAATACAGACAGGCAAAGCTACTCTAAAACAATAACTCACTCACACAGCAGCAGGTGCAGAATTCCTGGCATTTCAATTTCAGCAGAAATGAAAAACGGGTCAACCAGTCCCCACATCTCAATCTAAAAGATGTGAGAACTACAAACCCCTTTATTTCCCCTCATATCCTCTGCACAACAATAACAACCTTACAAGTTAACTTTTTCCAAACATGATGCATACCACACGCACACAACACGAGGGGGTTTTGCTCAAATTACAACCACACAAAACCATCACACATACAATGAAGACAATGAGATGAGACTTTTCTTTTGCAAGGGATCCTGTGACAAAGGAAGGGACCTGTGTGTGCTAATGTTCAAGTCTTGATTTGTTTGTTATTCTGTGAATTGCGTTTATGGGTGAGAGAGAGAGAGAGAGAGAGAAAATGAGTGTGAGAGAAAGACACACAAATCCTTTCCTCTGCCCCTTGACGGATTGCTTTTCATCAAGGTGTTTCATCTGTAGTGAAGAGGAGGAGAGGGGTGAACAGTACTCAGTCAGTGATACCAGGCTGGCGGAGTTTCCTTTCTACACTGAAGCCCTGTATGAACAAAACACTAGGTTAATATAAAAGATCATCCAACTGTTACAAACAATGCAGTTTTAGGGGAGAAAAAAAAAAAAAGCTTAAAGGGTTAGTTCACCCAAAAATGAAAATTATGTCATTAATGACTCACCCTCATGTCGTTCCAAACCCGTAAGACCTTCATTCATCTTCAGAACACAGTTTAAGATATTTTAGATTTAGTCCGAGAGCTTTCTGTCCCTCCATTGAAAATGTATGTACGGTAGACTGTCCATGTCCAGAAAGACAAAAACATCAATATTGAACCACTGTACTCACATGAACCGATTTAAATGTTTTTAGTACCTTTATGGATCTTGAGGAAGTGTCATTGCTCCCTATGGAGGCCTCACGGAGCCATCGGATTTCAACTAAAATATCTTAATTTGTGTTCCAAAGATTAACGAAGGTTTTACGGGTGTGGAACGGCATGAGGGTGAGTAATAAATGACAGAATTTTCATTTTTGGGTGAACTAACCCTTTAATTTGTTAACAAACTGCCTGCACAAAATTAAAACAGTTAATTTTGGATTTTCTTGGAAAATCCAAATAAATGCTGAAAAGAAATGCATCTTTTTACCTTTGAATTGTCTGGGCCACGGGGCTGTCTGATAATGACAAGTCGGGGGGCGTTGGTGTCATCAAGAGTGATGCTCTTCAAACGATTGACAAGTCTGTCAGGTCGAGGTGTTGCTACTTGTTTCGGACCCTCACTGTAAACAAAAACAAAAAACTGGTTAGATTTGATAAAAAGCAAATACAACTATAACACCATTTACTGCTCTGGGGTGTGTTTGTTCACTGCTCTGCATGTGTACTTGGATGGGATAAATGCAGAGCACAAATTCCGAGTATGGGACACCATGTCACGACACTTTCACAACTCTATAACGACTTTATATTAAATCTAACTGAGAAGCACACCCAACAGTCTTACCTGACTCTGCGAACATTGCAAGCACTGCATTTGCCTGTGCGTTGGTTCAAAATCACAGAAAACTCTACTTCATCACCAGCCTGCAGCTCCAGACCATCCTGCACCTCCTTGACATGGAAAAACAGCTTCTTGCTTTCTCCAACTTCGTATGTGATGAAACCAAACTGGAGAAACAAAAATCAGACTACTTTTAGAAAGTGTCTTACACTTTCTTACATCATTAAACTCACAGTGGACATGAGTTTACCTGATCTTTGACGCACTCCACCAGGGCTCTGCGCTGAGGCACAATGTTGCAGGCCATCTTTTGTCCCGTCTGGGCCATTGTACACAACTGAAACTTCACCATTTCACCCTTTTGCAGACAATCACCTTTATTGGCCATACCAACAATGCCGAATGGATAACTCTGACCCTTACTGGAGCCTGGTAAAGTGATTAAGCAGAGAACAGTTATTAAATGGTTTCTAACATGGTTACAATGAACTCTAGACAGATTTTAAAAGGCCTACACACAAAATATTGAAGTCACTCACCATCCTCTGTGATCTCAATAAGGCCTTGATACTCTGTCTGAGAAGGGTCCACACTGCGCAAAGGCCGAACCACCTTCCCCAGGAACACAGTATTGCTCACATCCTCTCCTACTCCATTCACTGACACACACACACAAACAAACAGTTGTGTCACTTGCATGAACCAATCATTAATGCAAAGCCCATAAAAAGTCTCTCCAACATACCAGCTGCAACTTTGGTGACCTTCTCAGCACTGATTTTGTTTCCTTTACCCTTGGAGAGAGTGTACTCCACCGTATCCCCCAGGTCCATGTTATCCACATCCCCACATACCTCACTGCACACAATTCAGAGTAAACCATGTCAATCCAAAAAAAAAAAAAACCCACCACACACACACACACACACACACACACACACAAAAAAAGATCAAGTAGAAACATTACCTGTAGTGGAAGAAGATCTCCTGATCATGATTGGCTGTTTCTATGAAGCCAAAGTTATCCTTCAGTGTTGCAATGTATCCCAGAAGCCTCTTGGTGCCAACAGCACGATTAAGGATCTTGAGGGACACGGCACTTTGCTGTCCAGTGCGTTTCACTTCACTGATGGAGAACTCCACCTAGTGGAGACACGTCGGTTTACATTAAAACAAAAATGATTCTGCACTTCTAATCTTGATTAGAAATTGCTTTAAAAAGATGAAAAACTTAATATATGCATTTGATTCTTATATATTTTATGCATTTTAAAAAAAAAATTCTAGATAATATTTGTCTCCTAAAACGGTTATAACAAAATGCTTCCTATAGGATTCAAATCTTTCAGGTTAAGCGGAGTTTAACATCATGAAAAACTACCCCTATTAGTCAAAGGATAAATTCAGCAAGCACAAGCAACACTGAGCCACAGTGACAATGTACCTTGTCTCCAAGTTGTGGGTAAACGCCTCCCTCCAGGTCTTTAATATGGTAGGGAAGAGTGCTTTTCTCTCCACTTTCTTCATACGCAATCAAGCCTTCCTCTGCATCCTGGTGATGGCACAAATACACAGTCACATAAGGGCCAACAACATCTTAACAACATACACAAATTACTGAGTGCCCCTCAGCTCTGGTTATGTTGCAATTGGTCATCTTGGATTTACATTGACATACAGCATGAGTCTTCATCTCAAAAGTATACATGACTTTAAATGTTTTAAAGTAGTGTCAGTGCTGAAGGTCAGCATCCACACATCAGACTGCAGATGCTTGAGGACCATGTAAAGATTGAGACTGTCCAAATACCCACACTTGTGGTCTTGGCCACTTGAGAGCACATGCATGCAAGAGGAAGTAAGTGTGCAAGATCAGTGCCTTTAACACACACTATTTCAAATACCACTTCGGAACGGTATTCAAGGCTGAGTGTATCCCATCATGCGTCATGTTCAGGAACTAACATGCCCCAAAATCATGACATGTCATGGAAAACATTCTGCTGCAAGTTAAATTAAATATTACATATAATTTGGTAGTAAAACAAAGTGTTGCAAATTTTATTGGTGCAAAGATGTATGTGTCACAACATTTGCAACTTAACTTTATCACTTGATTAGAAGCACCACAATTACTAAATCGCCTGTTAACTATGGCGCTTTTCCACTGCACGGTACGCCTCGCTTAAATAGTAGTACCACCTCGGTTGAGGTTCCAAGCATGCTGTACCGATACTAAAATGTGACGTGTAAACACTCCAGATCACTGACTGGTCAGAGAGAATAGCAGCATCCACAGAGACAGGCAGAGACACTACCAGCATCACTGAATTTGTTGCATAAGACACCAAACCTGCTGGATTTAAATAGTCAGCAACAGCCACAGCAGTATTTGTTTGCAAGACTTTTTTAAACGACTTGTAAATTAGAAAAAAAAAAAAAAAAGTCTGTACTTTTATCAGTAGATGAGGTGGTGGTGCAACTATAACGTCTATAATCCCATCCACTTTGAAGCAGTACTAACTGCAGTGGAAACGCAAACGGAGCCAAGCGAGCCGGTTGTACCGTGGTGGGCAGAGTCGTACCACGAACAGGAAATGTGCCAATAGGGACTACTGAACAGACATTTAGAAGTTTATTTTAAAATGCAAAATATTGAAAATAAAAATAAAGCTCTGTAAACACTTGCATTTTTACAACACTAAAGTGTGTCCCTGTCCCATCAGGTAATCAAAAGTTCTACACACAGTGGCGGTCTCCACACCCACTTGAACACTTGGGCTAAATACAGGATCTTGTCGTGTAAGTAGACAAGAAGTCAAGTGCAAAGACCAATTTGGGTTTTTGGACAGGCCCAATGTGTCTCTGGATATCAGCAGCAATACATTTTGAAACTTCTAACTTGCAAAAGAAATATCCAAACAGACGCAAAGCATGGGAAAAAATGTGTATTCACACAATGAGTAAATAAAGAAACTCAAATGTTTAATGAAGGATTAAGTCATCATGCGCATACTAACACTAGGGGTAAAACTGCTCCCATACAGTTTGCCACCCACGCTTCAGTGCACATTTGTACCACAGTTGAAAATGTGTATGAATTGTGGTGTCCATTTTCAAGAGTAACTGCATGAGCAACACAGAAACTGAACCGTTGTACCCCTCACACAAGAATGCACACAGTGAGTGGCACAGTTTGAGTTGGTATGGTTATGAGGTTTACATGTCTGTATGACTTAAAGCTGTTAAATCATTCTCAGCTCATGCCAACCGGCCTCATAACCAAACAGACAAACAGATCAAACTGACCTTTTCAACTTTACCCTTAAAAAAGGAGAAAAGTATGTAGGATTAGACACACCCGTGATTTATTCTAACCAATCAGAATGTTTGAAATGCAGGCGAATTAAAATTAGAAATAATTACAATAAGCTAAATCTCATCCTTGGTACTTTTAAAAATTTGCCTCTTAAATGCGTGGAGATCTTGTTGTCAGAATAGGATTTTCTGACAGCATGATTGAACTGGTCTATATTGTGGAGGAGAGGCAGCATGCAGAAAACAGCAGCCTACCTTGTCTTTTTTCTAATGAAGACGAGCATGGTTAAAAAAAAAAAGAAAAAAGAAGAAAAAAAAAAAAAGAAAAACAAAAAGACAGAAAAGAAGGTCAGACAAGAGGCAGTAGCATTTCACAGCACCTCAAAGCCTGCTATTGTATTTCATGCTTGTGTCAATTAAGAGGGAGACAAGCAGATAGAGGAAATGAAAGCTAAAGTTTGGAAAGTAAAATTATAAACGCAAATATTGAGCAACTGAATCCCTCCATGATCAAATTCCCTCATTTCTACTTATGGTTCTGGTGGTTCTACACTAAATTTCCAGAGATGTGTACTTTATGGACCCTTAGGGGCCATTCACACATGAAGAAATACCATAAAAATCAACTACATTTACACTACCGTTCAAAAGTTTGGGGTCATTAAGATTTTGAAAGAAATTAATACCATTATTTAACAAGGACACATTAAATTGATCAAAGACATTTAAAATGTTACAAAAGATTTCCATTTCAAATAAATTTGGTTCATCTATTAAAAAAAAAAAAAAAAAATCCTGAAACAAAAATGCATCCCAGTTTAATCCACTAAAATATTAAGCAGAACTACCATTTTAAACTGTGATAAGAAATATGTCTATAGCACCAAATCAGCATATTAGAATGATTTTGTGGCTTCTGAATTTAATTTAATTTAAATTGTAATAATATTTTACAATAGTGCTGTTTTAATGTATTTTCAATCAAATAAAGGCAGCCTTGGTGAGCATAAGAGACGTAAAAAAACCATCTTGCCGATCCCAAACTTTTAAACAGTTGTGTAGCTTCAGGAAGCCAAGAGTTGGTTTACCTTCTCTTTGACCTTGCTGGGGCTGTAGTTCTTGTTGGTGGTAGCAGGCACGGCTTCTTTCTCCACCACCCCCACAAAACGCAGCTCAGACTGAGTGTGGAATGACACTGTGCCCTTGGGCAGCTTTTTGATCCGCACGGCATGGTTTCTTTGGGCTGACAGCATGTCCTGATGGAGGCAAGAGGGGGTGTTTTAAAGCTGGATTGAGGCAATGTAAGATCGATTTTTACTGCTTTGTTTACAGTATAAACAGTTGACCAGTCTGGGTTTTTCAAAGGCTGATTTCAATATCTTGAGAGCAGGATGTCCATCGGACATCAAAAAAAAAAAAAAAAAAAATTATTGAAGCTGAGAGAAAAATCAGCCACACAAAAGTGGTTCTGGTTTGGCGATATCTAGAAACTCACAGGGACAACGGTGAATTCCACTTCATCAGAAATGTGCAGTTGGCTCTCTTCCAGAACCTCGCTGAAATGAAAGAACATTCGGGCATCACGGTCCACACATTTGATGAAGCCAAAACCATCACGCACGGCAGCTATCACACCCTGCACAAAAAGACAAGCAAAGAGACAAAGCCAACATTAGTAAAAAGTAAAAGCCTTGCAATAAAAATGACAAAATGCTGCTGTTGTACCATTTCACGGGTCTCCTTGGTGAAATGGAAGGTGTCAGGGAGGATGTCGATATTTGTTGCTCTCTCCAGTTTGTCCCGACGGTCAGTGGATATATTGAACTGGACATGGTCGCCCTCCAGCAGGGTCACTTTGGACTTGGTGTCCTTCTCCCCAAATAGCAGCTCTTTGTCAGTGAAATTAATTCTGGCACTGATTCGCCCAGGCAGCGGGTCGTTCTGAGTGAGACAAATGGAGTCTTATTCGATTTAACATGCAAGCAGTATCTATATGGTAATGTTATCTAGGGAGTCTGGGAAGACTAATGACAAGAGCTGATTCACAAACCTGATTCTTGGTAGGGACCTTGGGAATAACCTTGGTGACAGTGCCCTCAAAGGTTTCAATACTAATATCCTCAAATATAACCGTGCCCTGAGGCAGCAGTCTCACATCTGTGGCCACTTCCTTGCCCTATGAGGCAAAGAGAAACCTCTATAAATATGTTTGAAACAGCAATGCTACTCATGCATTTCACTCAAAATGTATGAAAGTAAAATCTTTCATAACTTCTCAATGATTATAATTTTTCCAGTTACTAACAAAAAACAAATAGAACAATTATAAATTTTGCTTTTAGAAGGCCTTTATTTCTGCTCAAGTGCTTACATTTCTTTCTTTAATGGTGAATTCCACGTCATCTCCAGCTTGTAGAGCCTCCAGATCCCCTTTAAACTCACTGTAGTGGAAGAAGATCTCCTTCACAACATCTCCTCGTTCAATAAATCCAAAGGCCTCCTGCAAGTCACAATCATAGCTTTAAAACAACAGGCAAAAGATATGCAAATCTATACTTTCACAATTGAATTTTACCATTCATAAACTAATTCTGGCACTCAATAAAAAAAAAAAAAAAAAAAAAAAAAAAAGTAGAATTCTAATTTCGAAATTGTACATTTTAAAAATTTGCAGCTGCATTCTAAAAACCCAAATTCTTTGACATTATATAATTTTAAAAACAATCAACAACAACAACAAATAAAACAACCCAGACTAAAGAGATAAGAGCAGTCTGAAGTACCTTCCCACCACAGGGCAGGAGATCACTAGTCCTCAGTATTCAGAGTATATAAAAAAAAATAACACAGCTACTAAAAACACAAAACTCATCTTTGAATCAGATCCTTACCTTGGTAGCACAAACCACTCCCTGACATCTTGACTGTTGCTTATTTACCAATACAATGTTGTGAGCACTAACAGCACCAGTACTGAAAGAAACAAAAAATAAATCATTTTCACATTAAAAATTTTTTTTTTTTGACATTTTACCTATATCAATTAGACATTAAAGAAATCGACTTACTGCTTGTTGGTCTCCATGTAAAAACTGACTTTGTCTCCAGTATCTAAAGAAACATTTCCTTCCACATCATCAGGGGTATAGGTCAAATAAAACACTTCCTGTGAGAAATATCAAACCAAACATTTTCAGAAACATCAACTACCAAAATCAATGCACCATCTAGAGACTAATATGAACCATAGTACTGTTCTTTTGTGTTCAATTCAGTACATTTTTCTCTAGGTTTGCTGATTGTGTTTAAAATGTTTAGGAAACTCTACAAAGGAGGATAAATGACACTCACCCCATTCCTCTCATAACACACACTGCCTGTGGGCACTTGACCAGGTGCAGACTTCCCGTCCAGGTGAGAGGGGATAGCTGATACTACCTGAAGAAAAGGACCGTACAAACAGACAAGAAGAGGTTAGAGGTTGTATTGTTGAGAGAGACAGGATCAAAAAACCATGTTAAAATGCTAAAGAGAATATAAACTAAATAAGATTTTTAATTAAGAACAGCATTAAGGTAAAGATTTGACTTGTTTGTCTGAGTTAATAAACTGAATATTTAAATACATGACTGACAGATTTGACATTGACAACAAATCAAGATTTGTTTCTCCCACAACTATATTAAATGAGGATGAAAAGTCCCCCCAACAAGACCACAAAACACGAAGACAATCAAGCTCATTGTGAACCCACACAAAACAAAACAATAGCATCAGGTTGGTTAAGGATTGCTAGATGTAATTCCTGATAATTGAAACCACTGATGCATGTGGGTTTGCCTGATCAAAATGGATTAAAAATGAGCTTGAAATCCCCAACAATGACAGACATTAATGGGACAAGGACAATAAAACACAAAAGTAAAATGTGTTCCTTAACTGGATGAATAAAACCATGCAGCACAGTTAAAGGAGAGGCGTGCAAGTCAGGCCCCACCTGCCCAGAAATTCGCTCTTCTGGCAACATTTCTGCCTTGATTTTTACTAGCTTCACCGCAATTGGTTTGCCAGTGCGTCTATCAGACGACACCTCAAACTCCACATCATCTGAAAAGTAGTGGGACAGACATGACATGGAATAAGTCAATTCCTGCATTAATATTCATGTTGGAAGCAAAACAAAATATTTACTTGCATGTATGGGCTTGTTGATATTGAATCCTGACAATACATGTAATGATTTTGCTGGAGAAGTGTATATAAGTGTATAAAAATAATGCTGTCCTTTTAAAATTGAGAATTGATAATGTTATAAAATTTGTATAAAGACATTTATTGTTGTGGTATGAATAAAACAATTTAAATGTTGAATAAGTCCCCACACATACACCACACTTATGATCAAACTCTAACATTTTATTTGGCCATATGCTTCCCTAAAGATTGTCACTAGTCTAGTTTCACAATTCTTCCTGGGGGCCAGTTGCATAAACTGCTAAGACTAGTCTTACAAGTTAGTCATCACATTTCATAAGACTGTTCATAACCTTTTTAGGTCAATTACATAAAAATGTAGATTGGTCTAATTTGATACTAAAAGTAAGACTGACTGCCCCTTGACTAACTGCTAGTTGGTCAAACTAGTACTTAAGATACAGTCTTAACATAATGGCTATGTTCATGCAACTGGGCCCTGTGATCTCACAACTCTCAAGTAAAAGATTAAGATGTAGATAAGCGTCTCAGATTTAAACTTCATAGCAAAAAATGGCGTTAGGGTGGGTAGGTTTAATTTTAGTGAATCAGTTCAAACTGCCTGTTTAAATAAAGTTATTCATAATGCTGATTCAATGATTTGTATGGACCAAAAACATCCAATGTCATTTTCATCCAATGTTATTGTCAAAAAGCTAATAAATACATTTTTTAGTTATACCTCCAATCTTAAGCTCCTGCAGGTTGCCGTTGTACTGAGAACAATGGAAGAAGAGACGGGCCTGTCTCTCAGAGCACTGAATGAAGCCATATGATGTAAGCAGCTTTTCAACCACTCCGGTCTCACGGATTCCCATGCTCGTTCCATTGGCAAATCCACCATGGCCATTATTATGCAGCAGACTGGGGTCAAAACTCATCTATGGAGAAATAAGACACGCATTAAAAAAAAAAAAAAAAAAAAAATCACCTTATCAATATTCAGCTTTCAGCTCCCTCTCCACACATATGACTGCTCCACAATAGATCAGAACACAAGTGTGGAAATGGTAAAATGGGATGAAACAGGATTATAAATGTTGCAAAAAACAAAACCAAAAAACACACCAAACCAACCAAACATTTGATGCATGTAGATGCAAGAGTTTCTCTCCTCTGTGAGGCCTGCTTGAATGGGTTCCTTGATCAAAATGACCAAGATAATCAGCTTGAACTTGTACAATACTGAAGAAAACGCTTCACAAATGCAAACTCTATTGGTTTCATATTAAACCTAGAAATTATGTTCATGCATTTAATCCACCTCACACGCATTTAGTTATATTAGAAGATACACACAAACAAACTCACCACCACATTCAGTTACAACTACGTCTCTCTGGACAACTTCATCCACAAATTGAGTTAATTGTAAGTGAACGGTCAGCAGGCATGTGGTCAAAGTTAGACAAAATCAAAAATATACAAATACTATAGCTTTAAAAAAAAAACTCCACAAAGCCAACAGAGCTTGAAAACTCAACTCCAAGCATGCAGTTATAGTGTCAGGTATTCTTTGACCAGTGAGGAAATCAAGCCAGCACCACTGTCCCATCATGACCACTTACAGATCGCTGATACAAGGGGGTCCGCTTTTGCTTTTTGCCCCCTACCGCGCGAGAGCTATGGCACGAAACTGAGGCGGAGCGGGGGATTGGCTGGCTTGAGGTGGAGGGGGTAGGGGCAGCAACAGGGGCATCAGAGGCCTCCATCTTCAGGTGAATGTAGGGGGTGGTGGGACACTGGGGGGTATAAAGGGGGAGTGGATTTAAAAAAAAAAAAAAAAAACTAGCTAAATGAAGGATCACCAAACAGGAAGTGCCAAAAACGTATCAGCAGACCTTACTGAGAGTTCAATTCTGTACAAAAATCAAAAAAAAAAAAAAAAAAAAAAAAAAAAAAAATCACTCCTATAAGACATGTCAAAGAGGCCGCCACCACTGCGATGACCTAGATGGGTAAAAAAACGAAAACAAATACACACTAATTTTTCCTCTTGTCAAGGTGCTGTTAATTACTAGCAGGTAGTTGTGAATATGTAATATTCCAAAGACTTTGATAAATCTGAAAAATAATAATTATGAAAACCCTAAACCAATCAAAAATGTGCATTTAGGTCAAAAGTCCAGAAATTATGATGAGATTGTTGGTGTCTGTTAAACAAATATAAAAAGCCATATAACAGGGTTTTTCCTGGGTCAAAAATGGTCTTCGGTGGTGGAAGACAAACAAGGTCATCCACATACACAGTACAAAGAACCCTACCTGTGTGAACTGCAAGCCCATACTGAAAATAAATCCAAAATAAATGAAACAGTAATATTAACTTATCCTATTTATTCATTGGAGAAAAAAAAAAACAAAATATGTAAAAATCTGTAAATTTCTATGCAAAAAGTCACTGAGTGACTGATTTTAAAAGTTAGTAATAAAATAAAGGAAAATTACAAATTTGGCAGGTCTATTATTTTGCATTTACACTACAAGGCAGCATCATCAATTTCATCTTTGCAGACGAAGTCTGACAGACTCAGAAAACACTAATTTACTAATAAATTAAAGTCTTCTTACTATCGAACAACAATGGAAGAGTTAATATTGTTGGTATTATTGCATTTTTATATTCAGTAATTGCTGATAAAACAAACTATCTGCAAAATCAGATACTAGTAACATTACTTCCATGGATATTCCGCCACAGCAATCAAAGCTTTTCAGTTGGAAAAAAAACCAAACAAACAAACAAAAAAACCCCACACATGCTGCACCTCCAAAGTGCTCATGCGCCCCTAGCTGGGCATTTTCAGAAAAACGCTTTGGTGGACACCCTTTAATGGAATATATTTTGTTAGGCATATGCCAAATTAGTCTCTTTTGCATGTATGCAATAAAAGTCCAGAAAATTCCACAGAGTTCCTGGACATGTAAATTACATAGCTGTAATTCATGGGTGGGGATTATGCCAACTGTGAAATTGTGCACGCCCACCTTATTTACAAACAATTGGAATTCATTAACATACACACGTTTAACTATCAAATCTGAGGTTTACGAAGTGTTTGTGAGTTTTCTTAGGAAGGTCAGTTTAATGTGCAAATTACTCTGAATTTACAAATGAGGCCCATTGAATGGGAAAAAAAAATAAATTGTTCCACAGAAGGAAAAAAAAAAGGTCACAGGTTTGGAATGACATGAGGGAGAGTACTTTTATTTTTGTTTTAGGGTGAACTATTCCTTAAACTTTAATTCCCCACCCTGTGATGGAAGACATGCTCGAGGAAATGTGTTTAGTTTGATGAAGCGACTAGGAATGGCACTACTAGACTACACGGTAACAGGAAATGGATAGATGACAGACTACGACCAGCCTCGACCACTGGGCCATTACATCAAAACAGATACAGGATATACGTTATACACCCATAAATGCTTTAGATTCACTCAGTGTCTGAAAACAAAGCCTAATATCCATTTTCAGTGAGTCAGACACTGTTCAATAGCGGCCAAATCGAAGGAGTAAAGTAAACATACAGATTTGTACCAGCCACTATATTAGTCTTAGCGAAAACATGATCATCGTTCTTGCCTCGCCACCTCTCGTTGCTGCTAATCTCTATGGCAAGTGATCGAGGCCAGCCTCTAAGCCTGCTGATCAAGATGATGGGGTAAAGGAACAGCGCAGAGAGGGGCAACAGTGGGTGTTCAATGAACGAGTCGAGTTCGGGAGAGTGGGGGTGGAGAGCGGATGGCTGGGCACTTACGGAACGGCCGTAGGGTGACAGGCTGAGACCGACGGGCGAGGTGCTGTTCAGGTCAGCGCTAACAAACGCTGCAGGTGGCGACGCCGGCAAGGTAAACTCGACAAAACCTTTCCAGGGACTACCCATAATTCTCCCATTCACAGTGGCCAAATCTACCACACCTGGGATTGATCAGATTAAGCCGTTTCCCAGAGTCTAGATTATATTTTCTTTTTAATTCAGTCGTTGTGTTGCAGCTCCTCCCTTCCCTCTCCCTTTGGTTACACACCCAACAAAACACCTCTGGATTTCTGCAAAGGTGAAGAAAGGAGGGAAGCTGTGAAAAACTGAGGGAAAGGCAACAAGAACAGCCAGTGAACAAAGCAGCAGTAGGGTCAGTCGAGGGCTGCGAGTGTGCGTTGGGGCGAGGATCCTACAGACAACAACATGCCAGTGTGCCTCATCCGCACACAAGGTTGGGCAAAGACCTAATAAATTCTTATAAAGACTGCTAAATTAAGTACTTATTACCTCTTTCCATCAGAAAAACGTCTAGAGTATTTTATGTCCAACTAGAAGGAAGAATTGTTCAGAGTGTTGCAAAACATGAGCAAAGCATGCTTGAACAACTACAATAGACAGGTTGGCACTTGAGTAAACAATGAAACCAGCACAGCTTTAGTTCACTCAATATTCATACTTTGAACAAGACAAAACAGGACAAAATGAGTGAAAGAAAGTCCATTCATAAGAATTTAGAAATTGAAATGTTTGCCCCAAAATAAATTCACCCTTATGTCGTTCCAAAGACTTTCGTTCATCTTCTAAACAAAGATGTATAATATTCTCTTATCCTTTTTGTCCATCTATTATAAGTCCATAAAATAAAAGCACATTAAAAAGTACAAAAAGACATTGTCAAAGTGATCCATATGAATATGTCTGTTGGCATGATCGACATGACCAATCTTTCTTTAAAAACATTTTTTTCCCAAGATGAACAAAAGTCTTAGGTTTGAAACGACATGAGGGTGAGTACAAGACAATTTTCATTTTTGGGTGAACTATCGCTTTAATTCTCTGTTAACTTTAACTGCCGGTGAAGTTTTATGTTAAACTTGAATGATCTCCTTTCCAAAACCTAGTGAGCTGCCTACATAGGCAGCATTTTAAGGAATCATAGGTAGGGGGGAAATGCCTAATTTTGGCCACATAATAAGGCACCATTGCATGCAAGCATCCTTCATGGAGAAGGCAATCCCATAATGCACTGCAACTGCTGCAGTGAAAAAAATCGTCCAAGAAAGAAGAATTGATTATAAATAGACTTTATTAGGATGTGTCAGAAGTCTAAATCCGATTTCAGAAAGGAAAATGAGTAACACATTCTACTGAGCCCCTAAAGGAACATGGTTTGCTGTGGTAAGGCCCCGATATACTCATGGCGAAGTTCTTTGTTCTTCGCTTAGGGGTAAAAAGAAGTTTGAAATACGTGACCAGCGATATACTGTTAGCGAACATCCGACGCTGCCCACACTGCTGAGAGCGGCGTTTTGATGAATATGTAATTATGTTCTGCACACTTTCCTTTCAATAACAAAATAATCACAACAAAAATCAGAAACCAGCAAGCATTTAAGAAAGTGTAAGAAAAGCATCTGATCATCATAGCAATGTTGATATGTTAGCACAAGTTTTGCAATTTGCCACTCCAGTAAAGTCACCTCACATTTATACAGCACTTCATACAATAGATTGCTTAAAATCAAGAAGGTTTACTTTACAGTATTAAACATGAAAACCAGTGTCAGTGTCTCATTTTTATCAGTACAAGTACAACTCATAAATCTAAATCGGCTCTCCAGTGTTCATGTTTTTACTCATGGACGTCTGACCTTGAACTACCCATTACATGAAGGTGTTAACCAGCCAGAGCAAACTTTTCCTAAAGCCGTTTCAAACTTCCAAAACGAACTTCATTTTGGCCTGATTATGTTCAAATCGACATCACATAAGTTCATTCTTCGATTTCACTTTCGCTTAAAGAATATCGGGGCCTGCAGTCGGTTACATCACAGTACATCAGATTTCACTTATGTGAAGATAGTAAGGAGAGATGACTGACAGGACGATGGAGGACTTGGTACACAACAGATTTGAGTGTCATTGACATTTTATCTTGTAAAATTATGTTGTCAATCCCACCACAAATTCGAAAAGTGAAAAGCAAATGTGCATTCAAAATTGACTGCAACCTCTCATACATTGATAGCAGGTCCCTGATACCCACAAATTTTATATACAATATAATTACCCAACTATATTGCAAGAGAACGCAAAAGCATTCAAATATATTTTTCCTCCCATGTCCCTTTTTGAGGCTCCGCAGAATGCGTCATTTCCTTTCTGAACGTAGAATTCAGCTTCAGGCACATCCCTACTTTTCATTCACTCAATACCAAAAATAAAGTTAAATCTTTCAGTTAGACTTAATTATGCAATACTTGAGTTTTATGGGGTTTTTTATTAGCTTAGCAAGATGCTAATGCTAAACATTCCATTTCAGTTAAGATGCTGCTTAGAAGGCAGCTCACTAGTTTCTGGTGAACACATTTTCAGCTTTAAATTAAGAGATATAAACAGCATGAACAATCGGCCTGATTTGGCACACTGTACATTATAAATGAAAACAAGCCAGACAAATCAGAATTATTCATTATGGAAAGAAAAAAAAAAAAGTGGAAGGAGGAGTGTCTGGCAAGACTTACCTTGTTCTGTTGTCTTGGAAGGCTGTAATGATTTGGACCAATCAATCACTTAATCGATGCTTCAGATTCGGCTCACACACGCGCATGCACACACACTTGTAAGGTTCGGCTCTCTGGCACACGTTCTAATTACAAAAAGTTGCAAAAAAATAAAGGACAAAAAGCAAAACAAAAAATAAAGATATTCAAATAAAAAGGCAAGTGCAGGTATAGGAACACTTCTTTTGAAAAAAAGTGAACAAGGACAAATTAAAGACTAGGTGAATGGGGGAGAAAAAAAAAGATCAGGAGGGAGGGATTCGGTCTGCAATTGACAGAAAAAAAAGGGTCAAAACTGAAAAGACTAGCAGACAGCAGCCCTCTCCGCACCCCAGAAGAGGAAGAGGTGCGGGGAGGATGAGGAGGGCTTGGCGCAGCGTTGGGACGTGTGCTTTTTCAAAGCTGTTGAGTAGGCACAAACTTCTTGTCTCAGATCAGGTCTCGCCTTCGCTGTTAACGTTGATGGTTGGTTGGTTGCTACGCTTGTTGCGGCCTGGTTCTGTTTCTTAAATCTTTGGTTTGTTTGTTTGGTTGCTTCGTGTTGCTTTAGTTTTCTCGTTTTGTAAGCAGTGCAGTTCTTTGTCTTGATCTTCAGAGTTATTGTACCGTTGGGTCGTTTTGGGGATGCTTGTTATGTTTTCTTTTTCCTTGACGTTTCTTCTGACCGATAGATGATCTGAACTTGAAGTAGGTTTCAGATGGTACAAAAATCAATTCGGTTTCACTTCATACTGTTTAGGGGAAGAAAAAAAACAAAACAAAGGATATTAGATAACAGATAAGTTACATATTAAATGCATCTAGTGTAACAAAAGCTATATTAATAGAATTCTGGTTTAGTTTTGCCCCCTACAGTATTAAACACCCTAAAGACATGATTTAACAATCAATCTCCTCGGTCACATTCGTTTAATGTGGGTTAAATGGCATGTTACTCTCCTGTTGATACACAAGCCTAAAAATAAAGTTTCCTCTGTCCTCAGTGTGCCCTGGTGTAGAGAAGAGCAGCTGACTGAAAACACACGAGGATCAACAAGCCTCAGCGTGAACCAGCAGTTGGCTGAGTATTTATGGAATACATTCAATACATTCATTCAAGCGGTCAACAACTGCAGATATCCAGCATGCCAATCATTCAGTTCCCTCTGGTCTATTACACATGAGGTGGGAGGATCAAAGAGCTTGATATATAGGCCAGTTCACTACTTGATTTGATGGATCAAGTACAGGCTTAAAATGGATAGAGACAATATCTTACATAGCTGGCCAATTTTGTACACAAGAAACAAAGAGAAACAGTTAAGAGTTGCAATGAAACAGAAGTAGTGACAGATCTTTTCTTCCATATTGTGACGCACATCCGACCCGAGTGTAACAATTTGTTGAGAAAGAAAATGTAGGCCAGGGACTTGGCTCTCTGCATTGGTTGTTCGGATTTTGAGATGTGGGCATTGCACTCAAAAGTGGAGCCAGATGAACTTAAGCTTGCAAAAGCAGGTTTAAGCAGACTAAATGACTGGAAAAGTGGACTGCACCAGAGAGAGAAGTCACTTTCACTAAAAGGACCAGTTATGACATTATGATTAAACTTTACAAGGTTAAAACATTTTTTTAACACACATGCATGGATAAATTGATAACATTAAGAACATGCATTTAGAAAATAGGGTGAATTTTCATTTCATGGTAACTTTAAAACAGAATTGCAAACAGGTCAAATACTGCCCATGACTTGTACGTCAGAAAAACACACATAGGGCCAGACAAACAAACCTTGAGAGTACACTGTGTGCCCAAAAATAATAATTCAGATAATTCCTGAAAACATTCATTTTATACACTTTTATGGTATATTATCTTATGTCGTTTTACAGCTTTACAACTTTGTCACTGTATGGAAAAGAAAAATCAGACTCTGTAAATTCCATTTTGTTTTATTGAATATTTTATGAGTTGAAAAATTCGAAAGAAAACAGGTTTTTTTTTAGAAGAAAAAAAAAAAAGCATGAGGGTACAAATTGCCAGGAGAGTGTTGGAATTACATGAAGGTGAGTAACTTATTTAATCTTTGGCTGAACAATCCCCTTAAAATGCATTAAAAAAATATATTGTAAACGCACCAAAACTGGAACAACAAAAACGTGTGGAAAAACAAGTGAATTGATCCCGCCTACAGGGAAGTTCACAGACCCAAGCACGTGACGTCGACACCCTCGAGCGCGTGCTGCTCAGCTGCGCTTGACAGCAGCTCAAATATACAAATCAAAAGCTACAAAGTATATCGAAACCACTGTTCTTAGTTCACAAATTCATTAAAAAAACGAAACTGCTGATTTCTACAGCATACATAGAAGAAAAAAAAAAATAGGACATTAAACTAAGTGACGCAAGCAGCGCTTGAGCAATAGCTGGGAGTGGATCCATCTGGAGCTCATCCAAAGACAAAATCACTAGCAATGCCATTTCAGACAAGACTGAACTCCGACGAGCACATTAGAAAGTGCACTTTGAGGATAAAAAAAAACAAGTTAAAAGAGAATCTTCAAATATTTCAAATTCAATATGACCTTTCCCAACACTTTAAAAAAGGCATTCCCATATCTTACTCAGTCACAACTGGGAAATCATGGAAAGGGGTTTAACAAAGAACTTTACAAATATTGCTCTTATAAAGAGCAATTTCTTACTCAGAGAGCAATTACTGGAATTGAAACGTGTACATTCATTATAAACTGGATTTTAAAGGGTTTCAATTGCTTTCCAGGGCCTGCAAAAAAAAGAGGAAAATCACAATTTCCAAATTTCCTGTTATTTTAAGGTTATCATGACCATGGAAATGTTGATTTTAGTAGTAATTCGTTTGGAAAGCAAGTAAACTCTTCTCCTGTCCTGACAAAAAGGGGTTTGAGTTGTTTAACTCAAGTAACTATGTGTCGATATAGCGGGACACACTTTGATCCAGTCGGGCTTAAAATAAATCACTCAACCCGACAACAAAGGCACACGGTGGCGGCTGTCGGGTCACTCTGGACCAACGCTGTTACGTTGGATCCTCGACAGGGTGGTTTCATTTCTTGACAAGTGACCTTTGTAAAATATCTCCAATGTAGGAAGTGTTAAATAAATACGCGTTTTTTCACGGTTTAAAGCGACTGTTCCCCAGTAACAGTGCAGCGCTGGCTAACATGCTAAACCGCTAGAGCACACGCAGAGGAAACACTGCCCCCACCCTAAAACGTTTAACTGTTCAAAAACACGCACGGATATTTAGAGAGTGATATAAATTCAAATGTCGGACGCTCATACGTTCATATACCCATGTGAGAATTATGTGACATCACAACATTTAATAAATATAGAGGAAAAACTCACCCCAACAGCTTTCAGCACTGTCACCAGCGCCGCCATAAGCAGCACGGCACATTACGTAGTGAGGGGCTGTGCTAATTCTCGCGATATTAAAACAATACCGTGTGAACTGAGGGGGGACACGCCACTGGGTCAGACGTCACGTGTAAAGTACAGATAACTTCTGTTCTATATTTCCACTGTTAACTGTTATTTTTTTATTTTTTTTATAGTATCAGTGATTCCTATAAGTGGTCCAAGCTTGGACTTTCTTGTATCAGATTTGTCTTGTGGAAAATGCCCAACTAAAGGTACCATACAATTAACCCAGCACAACACGTTTTACTGTGGTTTATGATATGGCACTATGGTAATAAATTTTTTTTTATTATACATGTGCCTTGGTAGTACATGGATGTCAGATGTTTTTATACTTAATAATTCCATAAAATACCCTCATTGGTCCACAGTTCCAGCACAGCACACCACGTGGCTTCTCTATCATCATGAGTGATAAACTAGTTTGGATAAAAGTGCCTACTTGATGTCAGAGAACAAAGTGACACTGAGTAATGCAAAAGATATAATTCATGGAAAAAAAAAAGAGTCATTGTGGCAATTTTTTTATTAGAAAATAATAAATATTACTGTCAAACCCAATCTACACCTTTTGGTAAAAATATGAAACATGTTTACCGTTCTAAGACATGTACTATAAAAGTTACTATAACATGGTCACACTAAAAGAGACTATGCTTTATACTGTATATGAAGCCATACAGAGACGACAACTGGCAAAAAAGATACAAATAACACTTAATATGTACTCTGCACACTGATTTTTTTTCTTTTGTTTAATCCAAAATTGTACCTAATATAAATCAAAATAAAAATAACAAGTATGATCATATGACAAAACGATTCTTGTAACCACGAGTCATAAGGCACTTTCTATGGCACTCTTCTCCATGAGAGGGACAGAAGGGTGGATATGGTGAAAACAGCAGTCTATGGTTTCTCAGCAATCATCCACCATCTTTCATGTTCAGGGAATGGTCCTTTGATTCCTCAGTACTATGGTATTCTGTTTAAATGAGCCAATAAAACACAAAACAGCCAAGCATCACCCAATGGCTAGCCCAGTTTAGCTCCGACCACTTTTGTATGGTGTGACTGGCCATGTAACCCTGTGTGGAAACAAAATACTGTGATAAAGCAACTTTTGCTAATTGGATTTAATAGATTTTTATTAGTAGTTGATTGTTTCTATTAATATAAAATTGTATAAATTATTAAATTGTAAATTAAAGGTACAATATGTAAAATTTTTGCAGTAAAATATCCAAAAACCACTAGGCTAGTGTTATATATTTTGTCCAGCTGATTACTAACAATATCTCTAATGTTTTCAACTACTTGTAAATCATGAGAAAATTCCCATTCTAAACAGTGACACGGGGCAATGCAGTCGCCTGTCAATGACGTCAGTTACCCTTTGTTACCGCCTTTACTGACGTAGAAACCACATGACAACAGTGCCGTGGACAAATGCGGAAGTAGTGTCTAGCGTCCAGCAAACCACTAGCTTGCTTCAAGCAGTTCCTTATTTACTTCTTGCACGTTTTATGGTGGATTGTGTTACTTATTTATGGAACATAATTACTGTTTACCATCTGCGCTGGTTCTGTCGACAAGGACAGCTCCCGTAAACTCATGACCGGAAAAGCGGAAGCGGCGCCGGCGACTGTGTCATAATAAAAGTCCCGCTGCTCGTGAGGCGTGTGTTGATCAATCGCTCCAGCTCCTCGTTCAGCTCCCGCAACACTCGGTCCTGTTCTGCTTCATACTACAGTAACGTTAATAATCGCATCCACGAACATAAGTTCTTCCAGACTCCAATCCCTATTCTTTTGCACCGTCCGTTGAGATGGAGACCACATGTCCTAAGTTTCCGCTCTAAAACTTGGCGTCATCAAACTACGCCTTTGTTTTGAATAGGCTTCTAGCGACCTCTAGCGGAAAAAAATATCACAAATTGTACCTTTAAAAAAGAATGCAAATAAACAAATGCTCACCTCCTCAGCATGCATATTGTCCATTTCAGAGTCAAACAGTGATCCCAGATATGTCAGGTGGAATATTGACAATGCACTGAAGAACATGTTAACACCATATACCCACATAGTCTACAATAATAAAGAAAAGAAAAGAAAAAGGGATCTCAATTTAATAATATAACTCCATTAGGAATTCCAGTGGAAATCTGTGAACTAGAGATTTCTCCATACACAAACATTTGATCCTGCAGTGCAGGACTTGGTTAAAGTAACAGATCACCTTCTTATTTTGGTGATGGCAGTCACTTGGACAGCGCTTTGACAGTATACAGGCACTGAAAATAGCCGCCAACCGCTTTCTCAGAACTACAAGAGAAAACAGAGTTTGTATTTCAGTCCTTTTGGCTAGACTATTGATGTCACTTCAATTACAGATGTTAGAATGTCATGTCTACTGAAATGTGGGCCATGATGACTATTAATATGTTAATATAATTGATTAACTGATTGCATCAAAGCTCTTCTAATTTTATTGAAGGCAAGAATGCATGAATGAACTAAAATGATTGTTTACCATGTTCAACATAAGTAATGAATCCCAAAGACAGCAGCACGGCCCCCAGATGAAAGCTGAGACCCTGTCAAACAACACGTAATTCATTAATGACAGAAAATACACTACCAATCTAATTACTACTATCAAAAGTTTGGGGTCTTGGGGTTTTTTTCAAAAACATAATATTTTTATTAAGTTGATCAAAAGCAAATGTGATACATTTATAATGTTACAAAAGATTTCTATTTCAAATAACTTCTATTCCTTTGAACGTTTTATTCATCAAAAAATCCTGAAAAATGTATCACGGGTTCCACAAAAACATTAAGCAGCACAACTGTTTCAACCTTGATGATAATAATAAATGTTTCTTGACCAAATAAGCATATCAGAATTTCAGTGACAGTAAACTGGAGTAATGGCTGCTGAAAATTCAGCTTTGACATCACATGAAAAAAATTAGAGTCAAGAATTTTATTTTATTTTCTACATTTTAGAATCATTTCAGTTCTGAAAAGTACAATGTCCTATATTAACCACCAGAGGTCTCCACTCAACTACAATAATTTTAAGGAGGAATTTAGTGTAGTTGATTACTGTTCTGTGATTTCTAATACAAGTCAGCAAACCCAAACATATTCACACTGTGTTTTTGATTAAAAAATTTGATGCATGGATATCTAAAAATTCGTATAGCTCTTATTCTTATATACTTATATTCCTAAAGGTCAAACTGGTATTACAGCATGAATGATTTTATCTTAGCTACACAGTGAGTTACAGCCTAACATGCACAACTACAACAGCTCACTAAGGTGACAAGGAATAAGCTGTCAGGGTAGGCAGCTGTGATTGAATTATCTATCTACACCAGCTGTAGACAGCAGTTTAAATCTGGGTCATGGTGTTCTGAGATAACAAACCATCTTTATCCATGCTGTCATGTTAGAGGGGAAACTGTTTTCTGGATCAGGTGTTCTTTTATCCTTATACAAACTCAAATCTGTTTAAACAGATGGACCCTGATTCTGTGCCAACAAACCTTCCTTGTGATAATGTTAATAACCAGAGAGCTGAAAAATCATACTTACATGTAACAATGCACTGGCAGTGTAGGTCACCAAGATGGCAGGAAAAGTGCCAAGTTTGAGTGCACTTTTAAAGATGTCTGTGTGTTAAAATGTATAGAGAACATTAATATTTTACATATACAGTATATAAATCAATTATACGTCACAAATCTGAATAAATACACATACATGCGTTAAGCCACTTAGACATGGGCAGATTCCAAGAGGTAACAACTTCCACCATAGACCTCGGCAATTCCACGTTCATAGGTTTAGCTACCGTAATATCCCTTTGAATTAACAAAATGTCACATTAGGTCTCAATAACTCAAAAGAATGATAAATAAAGAGAGAAAAAGCATGAATACATGCCATTTGAGGTGGTCTTTGTGTTCAGAGAATCCAGCTCCAGCCATCACAGTGGTTGTTTCGCTCAAGTAGCTGACAAAATAATTGCTGAAGTGGAAGGACACTGCATTTTCATAAGCGTGAAGCCACCTGAGGACATAAGGCCAATAAAAACAATATTAAACAGACAATGAAAAACAGACAATTTCATTTCCTCTGGATATGGAAGCACTCTGAGGGAGGGAGAAAAGAGCAGCTCACCTACGAGGAAGTCCATCTCCATAGATGGGAATGAAGTAAGGAAAGAGATAAGGAGCAATACAGTTGGAAATAACCAGGCAGATCTGACTCCTCAGAAAGCTCAGAGCAATCTTTCCAAACCAGCCAACGCTCTGCAGGAGATAGTTAGATAGTTACTGAATAAAAAGCTCTTTGCTGATGGAAATGCGCTCAGCACAAATAAAGATTATCTTCTCTTCTTTAAAAGAAAACTATTATTTTTCTCATTTAACATTTAGCATGCAAAACACATTCAATTTATTTTAATGTCAATATTTGCATATGCATATAAAGACACTTTCTGAAAACTGTGTTGAAACCATTTGTATTGGAAAAAGTGGTATTTATACATATTTATACATTTATAAAGATAGGGGTCTGTAATGGCTTTATTTATTTATCTATTTATTATCAAAATACAGTAAAAACAGTAATATTGTGAAATATTACAATTTAAAATAACTGTTTTAATAGTGTTTTTCCTGTGATGGCCATTACTCCAGTCTTCAGTGTCACATGATCCTTCAGAAATCATTCTAATATGCTGAATAATAAGTAATATTTCTTATTATTATCAATTTTGAAAACAGTTGTGCTGCTTAATATTTTTGTGGAAAAAATACTTTGATTAATAGAATACAAATACTTTGATTAATAGAACATTTTTAAAAACAGCATTTTTGAATTTTTTTTGTAACAATGTTAATGTCTTTACTGTCATTATTGATCAATTTAATCATCCTTGCCTAATTTAAGAATTAATTTACTTAAAAAAAAAAAATACACATAAATAAATGTTCACATTAATATATACGGAAGGAGATAATAAAGAAACTAAATTCGACAGTGTAAAAATAAAATAAGTGAGTTCACAGAAATAAAATAATAATAATAATAAAATAATAGTTAATCTGCAATAAATACAAAAATTAGATTATAAAAATAGGAATAAAATAATTTAAATAAGTTGTATTTACCATTTTGCGTCCATTAATTGCATCTGTATAGCGGGTGAAACTGATCCATGGGCCAAAGATGACGGTTCCCGCAAAGAAGAGGTATCCCATGAACTCCAGCGGGGAGGGAAAGGAGGACACAGCACCTCGATCGAGGTCAAAGGCCAGAGAGATGGCCTTCATGGCCACCACCATCTGAGAGCCTGGACACAACCAAAACAGTCAGTACTGGACATGTGATGCAATGGTGAGTGTTATCTGAGGAAAATACACGATGTATAAAAAGCTTGAGTAAAATATGCAGATTAAAGGGATAGTTCACCCAAAAATGAAAATTTGATGTTTATCTGCTTACCCCCAGGGCATCCAAGATGTAGGTGACTTTGTTTCTTCAGTAGAACACAAATGATGATTTGACAACAGCAGTGATGTCTGCCTTTATACTTCAATGAGTGCTAGACATTACTTCTGTTGTCAGAGCGCGATCAGACCTCACTAAGCGAGTGCTGAACGCAGTTGGACATAGTGATGTATTGGAGGTAAAAAATGATATAAATACTGTTCGGTTTCTCACACAAACTGATCATTTCGTGTCTTAGGACATCAATGTGTCGTCACGAGCCGCAGGGTTTAATTTGGATTTGTCTGTGCATGTTTTATTTACTCTTATAAAAGAAGTTCCCATTGACCTATACGGCTGACAGACGGCAACGGTTGGAGTTAAAAATCATCATTTGTGTTCTACTGAAGAAACAAAGTCACCTACATCTTGGATGCCCTGGGGGTAAGCAGATAAACATCAGATTTTCATTTTTGGGTGAACTATCCCTTTAATAATAAATCAATAAAGACACACCTCTCATCTTATGCCAGGTTGCTGCATCTATCATATGAAGCTCCCTACAATGAAAATGAACAAAATATGTGACCACTTGTGATCAAATTCTAGCTGCGTCTAGGCAGTTTTCTGTGTTCATTAAGCCCTAGCAATGCAGTAGTCTCATGAATGGCAGTGGATGACAGACCCCATCAGCATGTAGATGAGGATGACGACAGAGAGGAAGACCCCTCGGCTGCTGGAGTTTATGCTGAGGAGCAGGATGAGGTAGCAGAGGAGGCTCAGGATAATCACCCACATCGTGTGCAGCTCAAAGAACACGTACAGCACATACAGACCGCCTGCCAGCGAGCTCAGATGCTTCACATGACATGAGACACCTGTCAAAGAGAGATACGCCATTAGCCTGCCGCATCAAGACTTAACAGATGGACCGATATAGCAACATGAGTTTGATATAACAAGATCAATGTGGGTATTTTCACTACAATTAGGGCTGCACCATATTGGAAAAACTGACATTGCGGGATTTTGTTTAAATCTTTGTTCCAATTTTTAAATCAATGTTTCTTGCAGTTTCTTCGTAAATATTTGTGAAATTTACTAGCAATTTCTGAGTGAAAATTTCTTCAAAGTAAATCTTACACAATCTGTGCAATTTGACAATCGCACTAAGCCATAACAACGTGATATTAGTATTATTCTGCAGCCCTTGCTACAATACACATTGCTGTAAAACGGAAGACAAAAAGCATTGACGTTGATGTTCCCATCCTTTGGGGGAAGAATAACAGTCTAACATGTGTTTGAGGGCTGGGGATGTGCACGATGGACTCACCTAGTCTACAGATGACCCGACACAGCAGGCAGACGAGCAGAAGCTGCCAGACCTGCTCTAAACCCTGCTGGGCAGTGGGCAGCACACAGCCCTCTGCTAGAGCCTGCAGGAACTCCACACGTCCATAGGAATCCATAGTAATGTCCCAAGAATGCTGTTACACACAGACTGGGGCAGGAGAGGGGGTTAATAATAGGAGTATTATTCTATTGTATGGTTATTGGATAGGTTTATCATCAATAAGGATGGCCTGAGGATATAAGTGTGAGACAATTTCAGGCCAGTTGGTGGAAATGTCAGCTATTTAGCCAGTGCTGCATTGTCACTAAATCTTACATTTGCTGAACTACATGCATTTTCATGCCTTATGTAAATTTGCAAGGAATACATTAGGTTTTTAATGATGCATTGACCTTTTTTGTTGCAAATGTGCTGATTTAAATATGTCAACAATGCAATGTTATCTAGCTTATCTATCAGTAATATTCTGCATCACTGCCACTGTTTGCTAGCAAAGATGTGTTTATGAATTATAACTGTCATGGATTTTTTTTTAATAAGCAATATAAACATACATATACTTACAGGCACACGCCATCTAGACACATTTTTGCTGTGTGTGTGGTTCAAGTAAACCTTACATTTTGGGGACAAAATGTCCCCACAAAGATGGCAATATCCTTGTCCTTGTGGGGACATTTTTTGAAAACAGCTTATAAATCATATTAAGTGTTTTTTTGAAAATGTAAAAATGTATAAAGTTTTCTGTGAAGGGTACACAGCAAAATCCCCAGAGTTAAATCAACTCTGCTCAGAGTACATATGGTCCCTCTTTAAATAGTGTTAAAGTAACACTGAAGCAGAGTTAAAGTTAATGAGATAATTAAGCAATTAATAAGGCTGTGACTTAAGTCACTTGTAGTTTTTGTGTTTTTTCTTATTTCTTCAGTGATTCTGCTTGTTAACAGCAGGTGTTCATCACTAATGCACAATCATTACTTAATTAATTGCTTAATTATCTCATTAACTTTAACTCTGCTTCAGTGTTACTTTAACACTATTTAGAGAGGGACCATATGTACTCTGAGCAGAGTTGATTTAACTCTGGGGATTTTACTGTGTAGGTTTAGGGTTTGAATATGCAGTTTGTACAGTATAAAAATCATTATGTCTATGGAATGTCCCCATAAAACATGGAAACCCAACGTGTGTGTGGTTCAGGTAAATCCTACATTATGGGGGACAAAATATCCCCACAGAGATGGGAATATCTGAAATCCTTGTGGAGACATTTTTTGGACATTTTTATTATTTAATTCATAAGCTAATGCAAGTTAAAAACAAAATTCGGCCACATTTTAAATAAATAATGCATCATTGTTTATAGATAGGGCAAAGGAAAATGCTGGCAGGGAAGGTAAATATCTGAACTACTGGCACACGCACGAAAGCAAAGGGAAAAACCTTGCTCTGCTGTATGTAGTTCAGGAAAGGGACAGAGCATTCTGGAATGGTCATTTCAAGTCCTGCATGATAACTGGGACTGTCTGCGTTCATATAACAGTTTCACATCCTCTTCTCTCCTACACAGAGGTTATATAATGCAGCTGTATGTGGATAAGATGAGCTTTAGCCCTACTACATCACTGATTATCTGAGCTTGAGTGAATTTCCATGTCATTCAGGAGCAGTTCATTTCGACAAGTATTGTATAGGAACGGTGTTTTGATACAGTTTCTGCCTCTTACACAGATATGCTGCCTATTGCATCGTGCAAAACAAAATTAGAATTCATCAAGATTCATGAACTTGCAACCGAGTTCAAAGAGTTGTCGCAGCGATATGTTACCAAACTAAACAGCTAGATAGTGAACAGCTAGAAGAGCTCACTGCTACACTTCCACGCGATTCTTACCGATCTCCAGAAGCACAGAATTATCCTGCGCTACAACCTCACACCCGGAAGTAGCACGAGGAATTTTCCAGTGGAATGTGTCGTCCAGCTTATCCAGGTGTCTTTTCCATTCCGTTAGAACGATCATAAACATCTGTAAGACTGAGTGCAGAAACGCAGCCGCTGTCGTGGTAACGAACACACCGAAGTTCAACCAAACTTGACTTCAGCGTGCTGCTGCTGCGTTCACTGTTTACTTCCTCCGCAGAGCCGGTGGAGGTGCTGGAGTGCCTGTGATTTATTATGGGAATGCACTGATAATGCATGCAATGCATTTTCTGTTTTCCTTTGGATTCATTTATCATTCAAAAGTCATTTTAAGGTCTTGATTCAGTTTGCGCGTATCTCTTTTCACCTCTCGTTGATCCTAAAGATGCTGCTGAAATTACTCAGGAGAAATTTCATTTATTATCTGATGAAATTGGATTGCTCATTGGAAACTGGGGCTAGGAAAGCTGTCACAAGGGCAATTTGGAGTCAAAAGTCCAAATGTATAATTTTCTTTTCTCTTATTGCAGTAGTTTTCTATGTTGGTTCCACCACCTAATTCAAAACTAGTTCTAAAATTATTGTTTCTAAATTTTAAATGATGCTCTCTAAACTAAAATTCCAATAGCTACACTTTTTATCAAGACCTTCAAAATTGACCTTGAAAAAAGACATCCCCATTCGGCTGTCAAAACAAAAAGTATACGTTTTAAGTATATGTTTATCACTTTAAAGCGCTCGCGAACAGAAATGCCTGAGGACGTAACCATAGAAACAGGCTCATGTGGTACACAAAACATATGAATGATCATTATCTATAATTTTATTATACATTTATAAACTACAAGAGTATCGCAAACAAAAACATATATTTTTAACCCTATAATTGGGTTAAGTTTGGTTTGCTCGTGCTACTAGTACATGTAGCCTAAGATGTGTAATAGGGACACTGTAAATAAAGTGTTACCGGTTTTCTTTCTTTGGTGTGGTAAATTTTCATAAATTGCATACATAAATTCGACCTGAAAATCATAGTTTAATTCGCACAATATGTAAAAGCAAGCTAGTCTAGAGCAATAAAAAAGGATATTTCATAACATTAGGCTATATAAATAAACATAGGCTGCTGTACTAAACATAATAATATGCTTGTTCAGTCGCGCACCGTGTAATTATTTTGGACGAGCAATAGCTTTGATAAATTAGCCTAATTACACCCACACATTTTCATGGATTGTAATGCTGTTTTGAAGCGGTGCATCTGATTTAGGGATGCACTGTAACTCTCACCTACAAGTGAGACACAGGAACACTGTGACACTTGTTTCCATGGTAATTTGTTCATCTGACACTGGACAAGCTCAGTCTAAATTTAGTTCCTATATGCAATTTCCTGGAAACCTTTCGTAATCGTAAATGTCATTGGCTGCACTTTTAGTTGAAAGCAAAGTCATAATGCAAAGATTAATATTATTTTGATGACAGGGTTAGAAGATGCAAGTAACGTAGGCATATAATTCCGCTGATTTAAGCCATATGGGCAATCGTGAACGGGAAGGTTTCACAGAATTTCAGGAAAAACCCTCCATAAAACTAAGCACTGATAACGCCCTATAATCTATTTATTATTCTGTCAAATAGAAAAATAGAAAATAACAGTCAAACCAAGATGCATTTCTAATTGCACAAAATTATAAAGTGATTAGACCCCTACTGTCTTCCAGCCGAGGAAGTGTAGTTACAGCTGCTTTGCGCTGGATGTCGCTGTTGCTCACATGGCAAGAAAGCTTAAAAGTCTGCATGAAATGACAACTCACCCAATCTATTGTCTAAATGCATATTGTGGAGCTTATTGTGAAGAATTCATTCATGTATGTTTTTTTTTCTTGTTCTTTTTAATTTGACATAATAATTTTTAGTCAAAATGTCTTGGATGCCTTTAATATAGCCCCTAAACCAAACCCACTGTCTGCCATATTCAGAGTAGGTATGTGAAATTGGCTGCCTCCGAAAGCTTAAAAATGCTGCCTTCAGAGGATGCATTTCAAGGTATGTCTTCCTACCTTGAAATGCATCCTCTGAAGGCAGCATTTTTAAGCTTTCGGAGGCAGCCAAGGCATGTCCTGAATCCAATGATAGCTTTACTTCTTGTCTCCTGAGATACCTTCATCTGATCGATCTTTGAAGGAAGCTTTGCTGCCGTTGATATCCCACAAACCGGTGCGTTCCATCCTGTGACAGTTGAGCTAGAAAAATGGTAAGTTTGCATGCAAATGTATGTTTTTGAAGTCTGTCTGAAATTAGTTTTGTGAGGTACATTCATGCGCAAACGCCTACAAAGTCACTGCCTGGTAAGTTTTCGGACGGAGCCATTGCCACTGCAAAAGGCTCTGGCCTTTATGTTATTAGCTAAACGTCTCATTATTTTAAAGTGGAAACTTGTTTCACCCCCTACCTTTGATATGTGGATTAAAGGTGGGGTATGCATTTTTTCAACTACGCTGTTGGACAAATCCACCCCTCTTTTCATTGCTCCGCCTCCAAAACGCACACTCCAATCCTAACCACCCTGCTCCGTGTCGGTCTCAAACCACGGCCCGGTCGTTGCTGGCATGTGAGGCGAGTGAGACCTCATTCTCTAGCGGTCATCACTGCAATACGAGAGTGGGTGTCTGTTTATCACAACTGACATGCAACAAAATGCTTCACGAAAAATAAAGCACAGATGATGAACGAATGACACGGAAGCACAAGAAATGAATGTACAGTACACAAGAGTAAATACAAACAAGAGTTTGTTGTTAATTGCCAACAGAGCAGCATCTCCAGACTAGCCGTGGTCATACTCAATTCTAGTTCGAATATGAGTCTGATACTGCTCCATTGGGCTTTGATTATGGGGGCGTATTTCAACCGATCCAGGAAAGACCTCAATTGGATAGACCTACAACCAATCAGAGCTACAGAGTAAGTGACGTATGTTGAGCGACGCATAGTTGTCAACAGAACTCTTCTTAACGACCATCGGGGCCAGCTGATAAATCAAACTTTTGCCGAATCCCGTAGGAAGGACGGCAAAGACATCTTTCCCATCGACAAATGCCTTGATCGTGGTCCTCTGTTCCTCTTTTAAAATTAATACGCTGTCGATATCTTCTATAACGGACACGATGGCGGAATCTACACATCTCAGTTCTTCAACAACAGCCATCATTGTTGTAAACTAATTGACCTTTTGCAAAGACTCGCCCCCCTTAGTTACTGTTGCTTTGTCCGACAAGCCGTGGCGCTGTCACGCCACACAGAGTGGAAAATACATCGCGGAGCAAAGAGGAAACTGACAACACATCGACAGACGAGACAGAGCAGGTTACTTATGATATTAAACAAAGTCCCAGCTTTCAAACTGTGTAGTTATTAAAAAAATTCAAACAATAAAAACCGTTTTGTGGCTCTTTAATGTGTTGTGACCATGATGGTGACAGATTGCTGTAGCGCCTCAGCTCAAGAGGCTCGTTAACCGATCATCTCTTCCTACTAGTCCATTTATAGCATCAAATAAACATGAATGAACATGAGAATGAATGTTGTTTCAAACGCGGAAAGACATCAATATGCACAATTTTTCAAGTTTAACTCCACCGATGTTAATCTTCTAACTCCTGACTGCTTTGTCGGACAAAATAGCGGATGCGGCGTTCTGATTGGTTAGATCGCTTGTCAATCAAACTCCCCAAGTGCTCTTTGATGACGTGGCTGATGACATTTCTGGTGATCATCTGTCAATCATCGCCCTGACAATGTGATTGGTCCGAACAGTTTCTGTTCGGGCATAATTACTCCTCTACAGATCGAGTCCAGACCGAACTCACCGACCTCAAAATGTTGTGGGCGGGGCTAAGTTCGGCTGGCATCCAGGCTATCTCCAGACAATCATGACACTCAAACCCAGTTATTCACATGAAAAGCAGGTTGAAAGCAGCCTCTGCGTCTGTTTTCAGCAATATTATCTGCCTGCAATACCGGAGGCTGCACTTTTAGGACCGCAGCAGTTTCAGGCCTTCCCAGTTTGTTCTCTCCAGCGCTGGAAAGCTTTTCAATATTAACGTAGGTCCTAAAGCACTTGCCCAGTCATAAACCTTCATTCCAGTGATATTCTTTTGAGCTCTTTTGTATTGTGTCTCATCATTTCTCTTTCTGCGTTTTTTTTTTTCAACTCTCCCTCTTGCTCGTTCTCTCTCCTCGACCGTCATACGCCCCTAATGCTGATTGATTAGACGTTTGTTGTTGGTATCGGCCCGACTAACTTCCAAACAGTGTAGTTGAAAAAATGGATACCCCACCTTTAAAGAGTTATTTTTATTTTTTAGGGCCCGAGCAGTGTGAGAACCCTATTGTGATTGCTCAGTCAATTATTCTTCTTCTCCAAAATGAATCGCATTTTTGAGGGCCTAAACATGCTCAAAAACTTTGCACACGCGTCAGAAGTGGTGAAAATTTACATCTGATATGGGTTTCAGAATTAGGTGTGGCAAAATGGCTAGATAGCGCCACCTACAAAATTTCAATTAAGCGCCTTTCACATACAGGTATGAAATTCGTTAGACACATGTAACAGCACAAAAAGTCCCTGGGTGCAAAGTCTGAAACCCCAACAGAAAGTGAGATATTTTGAATTTTCTCTGCAAAATTTTTGCAGTTTTTGCTATGTCCAGACATTATACTTTAACAAACTCCTCCTAGAACTTTAATCAGAAAAACGTCATAATTGGTCAGTCTAATCTAAAGGCCTTGGTGACATTAAAATGCAAAGATCTAGAGTTTTTGCTGAAGAGCGTGTCCGTGGCGGCCTGACAAAATCTGATGTTTCGCCATGGAAGAGGAAGCTGTAGTAACTCAGGCATACAATGTCCGATCTGCCCCAAACTTCACATGTGTGATAAGAGTCCTGGCCAGAAGACATCTATATGACAATATTTAGTTACCAATATTGCTGCTGGCAACAGGAAATGGCATGCTTTACACTGTAATTCATTCCCAGAAACACATTTGTATATGCCATGAAGAACCAAACATGCTAGAAACATGTTAAATCATGCAACACTTGGCTAAATGCTAAAATATGCGATTAACGCCACAAAACAGGAAGTTGTTGTAACTCAGGCAAACAATGTCCGATCTGCTCCAAATTTCACATGATTGATAATAGTCTTAGCCTGAAGACATCTACATGGCAATATTCAGTAATAGTCAAAGTGCCACCTGTTGGCAGCAGGAAGTGTGGCATGTTGAAATGACTTTGCCAAATTTCAGCTGTATTTACTCACTTACATTCATGTCACCCACTATTCACTGTTTTCCTAAGGCCAACGGGTGGTGGTGGCCCCGGGTGCGAGGGCCCTTTCATTGCTGCTTGCAGCTTTAATTAAATTTGTATTTTAGTTAGACTATGTATTTTATTTTATTGCCTGGTATTTTATTTTACTGCTTTTGTAATTAGTTGGGGTTGACTGTGCACTTATTATTCTGGATAGAAAATTCCAATGAAAAAAAAAAAGTCTCAATTTTAAGGTGTGTTTGACTTGAAATGGCCCTGCACAGATACCTCCACTTTTGAGTGCAACGCCCACATCTCAAAATCCAATCAAGAACAGATGCATGCATAGAACCAAGTCCCCGCCCTACATTTTTTCTTTTCTGAAAATCTGTTAAAATCGAATGTACGTGACATAATAAAAAAATATCTGCCGCTACTTCTGTTTCATCGCAACTTTAATTTCCACCTGCCTGGACCAACTCTTTTCTCGCAGCTCTGCTGATCAATACACCTGGGGATTTGAGCTAAGGTTCGTTCCCAGCAGCCAAACCCATGCAAACTGCTTTTACCCTTCCCCCACTATGACCCATATGAGACAGGTACAGGCCTTGATGAATTAGGTTCTGAATTGGAGCTCCACCCTGAGGCTCTGCAGTCTTGAATGCGAGCGAGAGCCTTAACACTACGTGACTGACACACATCAGCTGAGCAGGCTGAAAAATTAATTACAAACCAATGTGTTTGCCAGCCAGTGGGACGAGTTTGCCACATACAGATGTGAGATGGGAAATATATCGGGCATGCTGGGTAATTAAATGAACTGCGCTGTGCTGTGCTGCCCTTGGAGGGAGGACGTGGGTTAAGGCCCTGGGGGTGGCCGACGGAGTTCTGCTTATTGCCTCTCAGCCCTCCAGAGAGACGAGAGGTGCCCTTATTTACGAGCAGTTTGGCTCAATAATAGAGGAGAGGTGGAATTGATCATATCTGTCTGGGTCAAAAGGTCTCAGTTGATTTGAGATGTAGCACACAAGTGAATCGACTTTACTTGATAATAATGTGAAACTAGTACAATAATGCAGAACAGAAACTATAAAGATGACATCTGGATGCTGATTAATTCTAAAAAAAAAAAAAAAAAAATTCATTGTAAACTTACCTGAAAGTTGTATATAAATGGTCAAAGCATAATCCACAAGGGGACAAAACACTTTATGGATCAGTCTGTCCCTTAAGAATATTAGGTTGAGCCACAAACCACAATTACACATTTCCTTCACCACATTTCTCCTCCCCCATTCTCCTCCATCCTCCCCCAATCCATTCTCCATCTTGTCTATTTCACATACCTCCAGGCTCCTTACATGTATCCCATCCCCCCAAAAGCATTGAGAGGAACAGATATTTTATGTAATGCAATGTGATTGTGTTGTGTGCAGATGAAGACTGGAACATCTGGTCAATATACAAGCATCAGGTTTAAGATCATAACTGGTTGTTGAATACCTCTCTATATGGAATGATAGCCTGTAAACTGTGATGTCTCTGTTGCAGGTTGTGACATGTTAAAGATCCTCTTCCTCTCCATCGACTGACCTCTCCCTTGGATATAAATCTTCAGAGGAGTTCTGCCACAGCCTTGCGTTACATCTGCGCCTGCGTCTTTCGAGATACAGCAAGAAATGTTTACATGAGCACAAAATTCTGATGAATTGTGAGCAAATTTATCTCTATATCACATGTTTGCAAAGCCCACAAATCATTTAGGATCAGTAAGATCTTTCAGTTTTAGAATAATTTTGAGCTGTGGGCTATCTAATTATAAATCTGGTTAAGCTGCGTAACTATGAATTGAATGTGAAATCCAATCTGTTTCACTTTTTTGCTTTGCTGGCTAAATTTATTGCAACTTAAATAAATAAATTCTTGCATGTTAACTGGAGTGTGCTTGCATGAGATTTATCTTCAGGCTATTTTGTGGAGAATCTCCTCCCCATCGGAGATAGAGAAAAGCTGAGTTTTCATTAAGATTGCTGTGGAATTTTCTTCACAACAGGACTCCATATTTTCTCATTGCTGGAAGCATAATGAATTTACATGATATTTGAATGAGTTAATGAATTTTCTCAGCAACACTTCCCATGGGTTTGTGGGGGACCCTGTGGATTCATATTTGACAACTGTATATTCTATCGCAACTTTTCATTAAGGATGTTGAGTTATGAACCTTAAAATTCATGAGAATTATACAGAAACAGTTTTAATATTCATAAGATACACTAGATACTAGTTTGTGGTCCGTAAACTTTTTTGACAGAAATACTTTACAATAAAGACATTAATGATGTTACAAAAGGTGCAATGTGTAAATTTTAGGAGGATCTATTGACAGAAATGCAATATAATATACATAACTATGTTTTCAGTGGTGTATAAAAACCTTACATAATGAACCGTTATGTTTTTATTACCTTAGAATGAGCCATTTCTATCTACATACACCGCGGGTCCCCTTACATGTTAAGTCGTCATTTTGTGCAGGCATGTTTCTACAGTAGCCCTAAACGGACAAACTGCTCTACAGAGTGCGTTTGCTTGACTGGCTCTGCTGTCTCTTTGTCCTGTGTTGGCCACTGTAACTTCTCTACATTGAAGTTCACAACCTCATCGCTAGATGCCGCTAAAATGTACACACATTTACATTCCATTTACATTTATGCATTTGGCAGACGCTTTTATCCAAAGCGACTTACATTGCATTATACTATACATTTTGTATCGGAGTATGTGCAATCCCCTGGGATCGAACCCATGACCTTGGCATATATATATATATATATGTGTGTGTGTGTGTGTGTGTATGTATGTATATATATTTAATCGAATAAACGCAGCCTTGGTGAGCAGAAGAGGCTTCTTTCCAAAAATCTTACCAACCCCAAACCTTTTAACAGTAAATACAATTGTCACATTTTAATAGCCAAACACATTTAAAAATAACTTGTCTTGAATATCTGCACACTCTAAAAAAAAAAAAAAAAAAATCTGTAAAACAACGGGTAATTTACTGGCAGAAAATTACCAGGACATTATCCAGTAATTTAGCACATTTCCGTTAACCCTAAAACACAATGTAATGTCAGGTAAAACACCTGTAAAAAATATATATATGCGAAAATTCCGTCAGTTAATTAATACAGTACACTGTGCCCTATTTTTACGGATTTTTTTTTGTAGGTGAAGGATTAGTTCTGTCATCATCTATTGACTCTCATGTCATTTAAAACCTGTAGAAATAATATCTTTATGGTGCCTTTGTGAAGAGTACAACTGAAGCCTCAGTTATACCAAAGAATGATACAGTCCAGAAATAATGTCATATGTGTTTCTGAACGTGTGAGTGAGCAGACAATGGCAGAATTCTCATTTTTGCTTGAACTATCCCTTTAATTATAGAGACAGAAACAGGTGCCTTCCCATCCTCGAGGCGGTAATCCATAACGCTACACTCCTGAAGTGTGTAATTTCTTCTCATCCGCTGCAGATCCCACCAACGCTGACCTCTTGTCTCTCAGACTTCAATAACTGCTACTGTAGCATCTCTGTATTATTCTCTCTGTTGCTCTTCTGAAAGCACTGTGCTTGTTTGGCTTCTATAATTGCTTGTCAAATCCCTCACTATCTGAAGTCCTGTAACATGTCGTTTATGGAGGTTCCCTGCGGTACACACGCACCTCTCTGTAATCCTCTCTCTTCTTTCTGCTTCTGTGTTTCCATTTATTTGAGACTTTCAGGTCTGATGCAGTTTGCTTATAAAATGGGAGAATGGATTTCCCTAATACGGTTCTTCAGGAACAGGCTAAATATCAGAGCAAACGAGCGGGTTGAATTCAAAAGCAACATGTTAGCTGTCACCTTTTTCCAAAGGTTTACAGCAGGCTCTTCTCCAGAGAATTCACAGAGCTGACTGTTTTATTCATGACGTAGAGATCAAAACATTCATAAACAGCGAAATGCAACCACAAAAACACCAGAAGGTCACAGTAAGGTCAACAATCAAACAGAAAAGTTACTGAGGTAGAGAGAATGAGAAAGCATCAGTAACAGATATGAAATCTGTCTCTCTTTTTCTCCTCCTAGAGGTATAAATAAGTAATGAGCATATTGTTAAAATTCATGTTGCACTTTCATTCCCTCCAGTCACTCACTCTCTCTCTCCCTCTTTATGTAGTATAATGCATGCTAATGCCGTGAGATCAACCTATTACATGTTATTTAAGGTGCAGAAAGAACTCCTAGTAAGTCACAGGCCATGTGATTGCGGTTGGCGTCAGGATACAGAACGCATACACAATGGCCAGCTTTCCATTGAATGTGCATCTCCCCTCCTCCCTCTCTACCTTTGATATTCGACCGTCCTTCACATGCAGTCAAATAAAATCATATTTTATTGGATGAAAATAGAAAATATATTACATATTGAATTTGGAATCACTGTAGACTAACCTCAGTCACTCTATTTCTCTTTATCTCCCCCTCTCTCTTTTTGTCTGTCCTCTTCTTGCTATATGCCATATTTTATGCTTTGTCTTTGCACTTTTCAATTGAATTGTAATACTATAAAATTTGAGTTTGGTATTAAATGCTATAACAACTGACAACTTCAGTTAGCAACTTCAAAAACCATTCTCAGTGTGAGGTGTGTCTCCATGTAAACTGATAAATGTCAGTCAAAAGCATGTTATTGTGTTGTGTGTCAAAGGGCATTTCAATGTGCAGTGGCGTGTATTAAAATAAACCTAAAGATGAACTGGACAGATCTATCCTGAGTCAACAAGGGTAATCGCAGCTGCCAGTTTGTCTTTAAGACATGTAAGCATAGTCTAAGAGAAAGAGAGAGAGAACAGAGGTATACAATAACAGAAAAGGGGAATTTATTCTTTGTAATGGCACATATGCAATGCAAAATTTCATCATTATGAACCAGAGCCTGCATTATAAATAATAAAAACAGAGAGACGTGAATTACATCAGAGAATGTGATACTGAAGCCAAGGAGAACATCACAGAAGTGTTTTGTATGCCGTTTTATATTGATTTAGTGTAGTAATCCCTGTTCTCTAAATAAATCAGAACCTCACAAAATCCAAAAAACTCTTAAAAAGCAGCTCTGGTTTTGCATGGCTACCCATGGTGCAGTGAGGAGTCAGAGAGACATTGTGAGATAACAGGTTATCAGCAATCCACACAGGGACATCATCACACCTAATAACTTAACAAGTAACAGCTTACCCAGAACACACCACTGGTGCTCAGCACAGCTACAGGTCAATAATGAGTCCCCTTAGTAGCATCAGACACTGGAAGGTACATTATTTTATCTTGTGCTTGTTAAACATTGCTCTATGATTGCTTAGTGTAAATTCTATAACAAATAGTTATAGTCCAAGAGGATGATTTGTCAATGCAGCGCTCCAAATGTGCAAAATACACAATATTAATAACATCTACGATGACCAACACCTGTTTATATAAGAACCTGTGTATATCAATCTGCAGGACACATAGACAAAATGTTCAATTATTGTTGACACATCAGGGACTTTATCTTCTAGAGGAAGATGAAAAGAAATGAAATGAAAATAAAATTAAAAAATTAAAAGAAAATTTAAATAAAATAAACATTTTACATATCAGGGACTATATCTTCTAGTGGAAATAAAATAAAATAATAAAATAAAACAAAATGTTCTGTTATTGTTTACATGCCAGGGACTATATCTTCTAGTGGAAATAAAAATGAAATGAAAAGAATTGAAATGAAAATAAAATAAAAAGAATTGAAATGAAAATGAAAAGAAAATTAAATGAAAATAAATAAAAAATGAAATTTAAATGAAACTGAAAAGAAATGAAAAGAAAATAAACATTGTTTTTTTTTTTTACATATCAGGGACTATATCTTCTAGTGGAAATAAAATAAAACAATAAAATAAAATAAAACGTTCTGTTATTGTTTACATAACAGGGACTATATCTTCTAGTGGAAATAAAATTGAAAATTAAATTAAAGTAAAATGAAAAGAAAAGAAATGAAAAGAAATAAAAAAATGAAAATGAAAAGAAAATAATTGAAAATATAAAAATTTTATATAAAAATAAAATAAACATTCTTTTTTCTCTTTTTTATATCAGGGACTATATCTTCTAGTGGAAATAAAAATGAAAGGAAAATAAATTAAATGAAAAGAATAGAATGAAAATATAATAAAAAGAATTGAAATTAAAATGAAACTGAAAGAAATGAAAAGCAAATAAACGTTTTTTTTTACATATCAGGGACTATATCTTCTAGTGGAAATAAAATAAAACAATAAAATAAAATAAAACGTTCTGTTATTGTTTACATGACAGGGACTATATCTTCTAGTGGAAATAAAATTGAAAATGAAATTAAAGTAAAATGAAAAGAAAAGAAATGAAAAGAAATAAAAAAATGAAAATGAAAAGAAAATAATTGAAAATATAAAAAAAATATAAAAATAAAATAAACATTATTTTTTCTCTTTTTTATATCAGGGACTATGTCTTCTAGTGGAAATAAAATAAAATTAAATAAAATGTTCTGTTATTGTTTACATGACAGGGACTATATCTTCTAGTGGAAATAAAATTGAAAATGAAATTAAAGTAAAATGAAAAGAAAAGAAATGAAAATATATAAAAAAAAATGAAAATGAAAAGAAAATAATTGAAAATATAAAAATTTTCTATAAAATAAAATAAAATTTTTTTTTCTCTTTTTTATATCAGGGACTATGTCTTCTAGTGGAAATAAAATAAAATAAAATAAAATGTTCTGTTATTGTTTATATGCCACTATATCCTCTAGATGAATAAATGATCAATTTAAAATAACAGAATAAAATAAAGTTCATTCTGCATCACAAAATCAAAAGTTGTCAATAATAAGGCGGTTAAACAGTTTTCAGTATTATTCGTTTCTTTTTAATGAGGAAAAATGACTGAGCACACCATTATTATTTTAATAAATTATTTTATTATGATTTTTTTATTTCACTGTTCATGATTTTTGTATTATGAATAACATTTATACATTATTGCAAACATTCTTGAAGTATGGTTGCAAGCTTTCAGACAAAAAAGAATGGCCACAAGGAAGTGTCACGTTTCTCAAAGCTGCTTGGTCTATGTGGTCATAAATTCTGTTTGTGTGCTGACAGCTAGAGACTGACAGCATCCTCAGCCCCTTTCACCACAGGCAACAAAGAGCGTCTCCCAGTACAGGTGACAGAGAGAAAGAAAGAGAGACAGCAACGAGGAGCTGGGAAATAAGATATGAGGGAAGCAGGAAAGGAAGGTGGGAGGGTGAAGCTATCACCTATAAGTACAAGAGAGAGGCTGAGCGAGAAAGCGAGAGAGAGAGAGTGAGAGAGAGAGAGAGAGAGAGGGAGAGTTGAGAGCTGGCTGGTGAATATTGGCTGGTATTGCCGGGAGAGGAGGGGCCTGCTGTAAAGATGTAATGGGCTCCAGCTTGTGCAGTGGTGCCGATCCCCACGTTTCCTCCAACCCAGCAGCTTTTCCTCTCTCTGCAGACACACATGTACGAGCGCTGGGCTGGCACCGCTCCAGCACAGCCTTGAGACAATCTCGAACGGATTTTTCGGATTCTCCATCCCACCATCTGACTGAATGACTTCGTTTTTTTCTCTTTGGAAACGCACAGCTCCAGTTCATTTATCTTCAAACGCTCAAGCAAGCTGGATTACATCCCAAATATGCAGATGCGAGGAGCAGAAACATAATTTAGCAGTGGACTAATATGCACCTCTCCTAAATCTGGATTTCTCTCGGAAGCTGAGCAGATGTAGGGCAGCATCCAATTCATTCCCTGCTGAAGATCAGATACTTCCAGACTTCACTTCATCCTTTTCAATCATCTCTCCGTCATGTGATGGAGAGACCTGTCCTTGTAGACTGACATCTGGTTCGGAGAAAGAGCTGAGCTTACCTCTGTAGTGCGAGAGAGGCTGTTTCTGACAAGTGCACTTGCTTATTCATTTTCTGCCATGAACACGCAGCTGGAATTCCGGGAAGAAAGGAAGAGGGCAGGTTTGATGTGATCTGTGAACGACAGACTCTTATATGCACAGTGAGTGCAAATGAGAGGTGGGACATCCCCACTTTAAAGAGGATGAAAAAAAGATGATGACACAGTCATAGAGTGCTTTTGTAGATAAATACATGCAGGTGTCAAATACAACATGTATGCAGGGGGAATATAAAATTAGGCACGGCATTAGACTTGCAGTTCTCCTGAAGGCTAATGAGCATCTAAACGCATTGTAATTTTATTGTAGAGAATAACATTGTAAATACTCAACAAGTCGGTACTGCAGCAGGCACTAGTCACAGACTCAAGCAACATGTTTTAAAGCACTTCAAATAGCATGACGTGCATGTCTGCGCCTACAGAGTGTTGTTATATGTAAATGAAGGGAACAAGCTCTCTAATAATAGAAACAGAGAACGAAGGAAGGGATCTCTCAGGGGAATACGGAGCGGCGGAAAGTAAACATTTGTTTATTGCATCTTTTATTTAATAATTCATGTCCTAGTCTACGACTTTGAGTTTACGTTGAGCAGATCTCGTCTTTGATTATATTGTTCAGACACGGTGGGATCTGTGAATTTAATCCTCGGCTCGCTGCTTGTTTCAAGTGCAGAGGCTTTGGGGATGTGTAACATTTTCTGTCTAATATAATATTATCTGATTTCCGTTATCATAATTCTGTCATAGCTGAAGTTTTAAAGGCTGTAACACTGAACCAGCTTCTCTGAGAGTATATTCAAAGCTGAGTAAAAGCAAACAGACATCAGAGGCTCCATTCATCAGAGATCAAACCTTGACTTTCTCACGGCTGGATGCTACAGCGTCTCTGATCCCGCTTCCCGGGTTGGACCTCAATTAAAACAGCAGTGGGGCCTGAATGAGGGAAGCAGACAAAGAAAAGCACATCAAAGCCCTTTCATGGAGTGCAGAGTCTTAACCTCTGATCTCAGGGAGAGATTACTGTAATTGGAAGGCAGGGATCGGCATCTACGTCGGAGAATTAGGACGTGAAGTTTATCGAGGAATCACACCCCCTCAGGAAATCACAGGCCAAGATGGGCTGCAACATGTGTGTGGTGAACAGGCCGGAGGAACAGTACAGGATCATGTTTCAGGTGAGAATGCAAACATATTACAGTTTCTATTCATTTTTGATTTTGCACCGGCAAACTTTATGCTTATTGGCAATAATCATTAGAAGGTAAAAGTTTCATACAGTTATGAAGTTGCATCACATATACGTCACATATAATCTGATATTTACTACTGTTCAAAAGTTTGTGGTGAGTAAGATTTTTTTTAAAAGAAATGAATATATTCAGCAAGGGCGAATTAAACTGATCAAAAATGTCAGTTATGCAATTTATAATGTTACAAAAGATTTGTATTTCAAATAAATGCTGTTCTTTTGAAAATCCTGAAATAAAAATGTATGAAATAGTATTTCCACAAAAATATTAAGTACTAAAACTTTTTTTAACATTGATAATAATAAGAAATGTGCACCAAATCAGCATATTAGAATGATTTCTAAAGGATTGTGTAATATGACTGGTCAATATGACTATATGACTGGATTAATGGCTGATGAAAATTCAGCTTTGCCACCACAGGAATAAATAACAATTTTAAAATATTAAAATTATTTTAAATTACAATATTTAAAAAATTACAGTTTTACTGACCTCAAATGTTTGACTGGTATCAAATGTAACATTAAGAGTAACAGTTCTGAGATCAGCAATAGCTTGTTATATTATGTATTAAATGTATTAGTGACACACAAATTAACTGTTAAATATTCAATTTTAAAACCGTGAGTAATAATAGGGAGTCAGTCCTCCCTTTGCTGCTATAGGGAGTGCAGAATTATTAGGCAAGTTGATTTTCTGATCATATTTTTTTTCCAAGCACATTTTACCAATTCCAATCCACATCAATCTTAATAACTACTATTAATATTGTTTTTAATCATTTATAAGTGATATATAATTGTTCATGAAGGCTGGAAATGAAGAATGCCTTATATTTGGTAAAATGTGCTTGGAAAAAAAATATGATCAGAAAATCAACTTGCCTAATAATTCTGCACTCCCTGTATAACAGCTTCAAATCTTTTTGAAAAGGATTCCATTTGCTGAAACATGGATACAGGGATTTGGGCCAGTGTATATGATTAAATATCACTCTAAAAAATGCTGGGTTAAAAATGGACAAACCCAGCAATTGGGTTGTTTTAACCCAGTGGTTGGGTTAAATGTTTGCCCAACGTGCTGGGTAGTTTTATTTAACTCAACTGTTGTATAAAAATTACTGTATTGCTTGCTTAAAATGAACCCAAAATATGCTGGAAATTAACATTTATTAATATGTTTAATAAATGAGCATTTATTAATAAGATAATGAATAATAAACAATAAACATTTATTAAATTGCTTATTAATAAATGTACACCTTTTGATTATTATTGTTGCCTCTAGTAATTATGTGTCTGATTTTTAATTTCTCACCTATTTTGGATTCATTTTAAGCCAGCCATATAGTCATTTTTAATCAGTAGTTGGGTTAAATAAAACTACCCAGCAGGTTGGGCAAACATTTAACCCAACCGCTGGGTTAAAACAACCCAATTGCTGGGTTTGTCCATTTTCAACCCAACTTGGGTTGTTTTTAACCAAACATTTTTTAGAGTGTAAAAGGGAAATTAGACCATAAATCAGCTCTTTTGGATGAGTAATTTAAATTTGGTGCCAATATATAAACAACCTATGTTCACCATTCCATGATCTATAACTGAAGCATTCCATTCTCAAATTACATTAATAGTTCTTCATACAACTAGGTGAAATTGTTCTTTATGTTGGGGCTTAAGGACCTTTACTCCTTCATGAGGCTCCTGTTCTTTTTAGCACCAATGAAAAACTCACATTCTGCTCTCTCATATAATAGCACCAGGGTTTATGCATGTTAACCTTATGGGGATTGTAGATCTGCCAGCAAACTGGAAACTGTTTATCGTAACAGAACAGCTTTAAGATGTATCAAGGGGCTTTTAAGTTACGCTGGTGCTTTAAGCAAAAAATTTAATGAATTAATCCTGTGTTGAAAACCACAATCCCCCAAACCACACAAAGACTTCCTACTCAGCATCCTCTAATTGACATTGCAGTGAGACTTTCTAATAGGCTGAGAGAGAAAAACAGTGATGCTCATTTTTAAACCTCTTCCACTGTTGAGGTGTTAAAGTTTGGGTTCCATTCTGTCATTTTTCCTACTACATGACAGGTCATGTGACTATGATTGATAGCTAGGGGATATTTATACTTCTGGAAAGTAGAGCAGGATGAGAGAAGGGCAGATCTGCTAATAATAAAACCTATCAGGTGTGTAAAATATCTGTGGCTGTGACACGGATAGCAGAGATGGAAAAGCAATGCTAAAATCAAGGTTTATTGAATTCAGAAGCTGAGTACAAGTGTTCTGGAGCAAAGCTGATCCTTTGACTATGCTAAATAAAAAAGCATGGCACGTCTCTGAACACATGGCTTAAAGCTGACAATGGAAATGTGGCTGCAGTGTAATGTCACCTTGAATTAAACTAAGGGTCCAAATCAGTAAGTAACTGTGACACCTGTGCAAATAAACTATTTTAGCCTTTTTGCAAGGTCACGCTCATGAATATGCAAATATTAACTAGATTTATATGTTTTCGGAAGAGAATGTGAGAATCATGCTTGGAGTTATTGCTATGCGGTTGCTGTTCATAGTTGTTTGTAGGTGATTTTTAGGTGGTTATAGAATTTAAAGGATTAGTTCACTTTCAAATGAAAATTACCCCAAGCTTTACTCACCCTCAAGCCATCCTAGATGTATATGACTTTATTCTTTCTGATGAATACAATCGGAGATATATTAAAGGTGCCATAGAATTTAAAATTGAATTTACCTTGGCATAGTTGAATAACAAGAGTTCAGTACATGGAAATGACATACAGTGAGTTTCAAACACCATTGTTTCCTCCTTCTTATGTAAATCTCATTTGTTTAAAAGACCTCTGAAGAACAGGCGAATCTCAACATAACACTGACTGTTATAACAACTGTTGTAACAACAACAGTCGGGATCATTAATATGTACGCCCCCAATATTTGCATATGCCAGCCCGTTCAAGGCATTACACAAGGGCAGAACGTCTGGATCTGTGCACAGCTGAATCATCAGACTAGGTAAGCAAGCAAGAACAATAGCAAAAAATGGCAGATGGAGCAATAATAACTGACATGATCCATGATATCATGATATTTTTAGTGATATTTGTAAATTGTCTTTCTAAATGTTTCATTAGCATGTTGCTAATGTATTGTTAAATGTAGTTAAAGTTACCATCATTTAGTACTATATTCACGGAGACAAGAGCCGTCGCTATTTTCATTTTTAAACACTTGCAGTCTGTATAATTCATAAACACAACTTCATTCTTTATAAATCTCTCCAACAGTGTAGCATTAGCCGTTAGCCATGGAGCACTATCAAACTCATTCAGAATCAAATGTAAACATCCAAATAAATACTATACTTACATGATCCAATGCATGCATGCAGCATGCATGACGAACATTTTGTAAAGATCCATTTGAGGGTTATATTAGCTGTGTGAACTTTATAAATGCACTGTATTATAGTCGAGAGCTCGGGGGGCGGGGAGCAAGAGATTTAAAGGGGCCGCAGCCTGAATCGGCGCATATTTAATGATGCCCCAAAATAGGCAGTTAAAAAAAAATAATAAAAAAAAAATCAATGGGGTATTTTGAGCTGAAACTTCACAGACACATTCAGGGGACACCTTAGACTTATATAACATCTTGTGAAAAAAAGTTCTAGGGCACCTTTAATAAATATCCTGACGCATCCAAGCTTTATAACAGCAGTGAGCGGGATCAACAATAATGAGCTGAAGAAAGTGCTTCCATCCACATCCATCCACATCCATCCATCATAAACCTACTCTACACGGCTCTGAGGGGTTAATAAAGGCCTTCTGAAGCGAACCGATGCATTTGTGTAAAAAAAAATAAAAAATCCATATTTAACAAGTTATGAAGTAAAATACCTAGCTTCCACCAGACTGCCTTCCATATTCGACTTACGAAGAAAGTGTAAAACTCTTGCAGTTCAAAAGCTTATGCTACGTCCTACACCTTCCCTATTCAACTTATGGAAGAAGCTTAACTGACGTGATGCCAGTTCCGTTTTTTCATAATTTGAATATGGAAGGCAGTCTGGCGGAAGCTACATATTTTACTTCATGACTTGTTAAATATGGATTTTTTTTTTTTTTTTACACAAACGCATCGCTTTGCTTCAGAAGGCCTTTATTAACCCCTCAGAGCCATGTGGAGTATGTTTATGATAGATGGATGTGGATGGAGGCACTTTCTTCAGCTCATTATAGTTGATCCCGCTCACTGCCATTATAAAGCTCGGATGCGTCAGGATATTTATCAATAAAACAATGATTATGTTCATCAGAAAGAAGAAAGTCATATACACCTAGGATGGCTTGAGGGTGAGTAAAGCTTGGGGTAATTTTCATTTGAAAGTGAATTAATCCTTTAATTACATGATTTAAAGATAAAAAAAAAATGCTTATAAACATTTTTATATGTACTATATAACAGCAAAGTGCCTCCTTTAAAAAAAGAAAATAACAATGAAATAAATTAATAAGAAAACCTGAAGACTACCAAACAAAAACGCAACATATTTCAAATGCACTGATGCCTCAGTTCTTTCGCCTGTAACATTTAAACTCCACTTGACCAAAATCTTCTCCACAGCTTGAGTTTGCAGCTTTGAAGTTTTGTTCAGAGAGCAATTTGCTTTCTCCACCAGACCGCAATGTCATGCCAGGATAGGTCGAGCTTTCTCTAATACCGAGAGGATCTCCCACTTGATCTGTTCAATCTCACTTCAATTTCCAGCTTCTCTCTGCCTTATTCTACACTGCCTGAGGTTCTTCACAGAGGGTTTTGCTCCTTAACCAGTTTCGTACACAGTGACAGATAGTCCTCTCTGTGTGAGCCTGTTTTAAATGCTGCACACTTATTAGTGAGAGAGCTGGAAGACACCATAAACCCCCTGCTAAATTAGCTGTACCAACACTGGAAGCCCCCTGGATTTACAGCAAAGGAAGGGTGAAGCATATATAATGCGCTTTGGAATGTGATGCAAAACGATATCAGCATGAGAGTGATGCACAAGCAGTGGGTGACATCACCAGGAGACGTCACATGTCTTTAGTTTTTCCTCCTATCCTTCATGGCTTTCAGACTGAAATTGTTCACACTTAAAGGGTTAGTTCACCCAAAAACATTTATTACTCACCCTCATGTCATTCCACACCCGTAAGACCTTTGTTCATCTTCGGAACACAAATTAAGATATTTTTGATAAAATTCGATGGCTCAGTGAGGCCTGCATTGCCAGCAAGTTAATTTACCCTTTCAAACCCAGAAAGAAACAAAATAATGACTTTATTCAACAATATCTAGTAAAGGGCGATTTCAAAACAATGCTTCATGAAGCTTCGAAGCTTTATGAATCTTTTCTTTCGAATTAGTTTGGACCGCCAAAGTCACATGATTTCAGTAAACGAGGCTTCGTGACATCATAAGTGTTTCGAAATTTCAATGGTTTGTGTGACTTTGGCAATTTGATACACGCTCCGAACCACTGATTCAAAACAAGATTCATAAAGCTTCAAAGCTTCATGAAGCAGTGTTTTGAGATCAGCCATCACTAGATATTGTTGAATAAAGTTATTCTTGTGCTCAACAAGGCTGCATTTATGTGATCAAAATACAGTAAAACACTAATATCGTGAAATATTACTACAATTTAAAATAACTAAATAATTCTATTGTAGTATATTTCAAAATGTAATTTTCAGCATGATTACTTCAGTCTTCAGTGTCACATGATCCTTCAGAAATCATTCTAAAATCCTGATTTGGTGCCAAGAAACATCTCTTATTATTATCATTGTTGAAAACAGTCGTTTAATATTGTTATGAAAATCATGATAGTTTTTTTTTTAAGCATACTTTGATTAATAGTAAATGAATAGAAAAAGAACAGCATTAATTTGAAATAGAAATCTTATTTAGTAAAAAGTATTAATTTCTTTAAAAACAACAACAACAACAACAATAAAAAAAACTGTACTTAACCCAAATTTTTGAAAGGTAAATACAAAAACTTGTTGAAGAGAGGTGTTACTTTTCTAAGCCTCAGTGTAAGAAAAAAAAAGTAGAAAAATGGAAAATGTACTGGTCTTTTTCTTTTAGGACATTATTCGTTTACGGACTTAACGCAATGTGTAATTCAAATTACAGGTAAAACACCTGTAAAAAATCAATTTGAAAAATTCCTTCATCTTAAAGGTGCTAAAGAGGATCTTTTTGTCGACTGAGAAACCAAAGACTGTTACTGAGTTTTTGAAATGGGCGCATGCGTAAGAACAACCCCCCCTCCTTTCGAGGGAACGCCTCCCAAAACTCGTGCACGAGTATTGGAACACGAGTGTTTACCACTGGAATTCGCTGTATCGTGTTAGTGGATTCATTATGTCGGACTCACTGCAGGTAACTCATAATCTGCAGTTGTTACTCCTGTCTCCGGACAAAAACATCGCATGCGGCGCCTGTGGAGTGTGGAAAGTTACTGGAGCGCGCAGCCGCGCTCGTCTCTCACAAGGAACGTCATGGCAGTGATTGACAAGCCAGAGGGCTGATGTTTTTAAGGCCCTACCTTGTGCACAGATGATGTATATTAATATTATTCCTTTCAGTGCACCTAATAAATAGTCTTTTATCAGTCTTTTATCAGTTAGTAAAGACAGTTTCAAGTAATATTGCAAAAATGTATAAAACAAAACATCCTCTTTAGCACCTTTAACACAGTACATTGGGCCCTTTTTTTTTTTTTTTTTTTACAGACTTTTCTCATAAGGCATTATGATTTATGATTTTTCCACCTGGAGATGATAAAATTGGTGAAAAATCCCTCAGGCTTATACTGAAGGAGGGACCCGAGCCATATCTAGGGATAAAAATCGTATAGAGATGTATGGATGTGCTTTTTTTTAAAGTAACCAACCACCTAGCAGCCACCCAGCAACTGCACAGCAACATGGTAAAAAGAACTCGTAACACCTTAGCAACAACAATTCAACACCCTGGTGATCATGGCAGCAAGTTCTGCACTGGCAAACACCAATCATTTTCTTCATAAAACGTCTTTTATCATTGTAATGTTGTCACTGTTAAAATAGTAAGCCACCATGGGTTAAGTGGTGTTAGATAAAAACCACACCTCATGTGGCTCTAAAGTGCTGATCATAGTGACACTGTTTCTAACACAGTCTTTCTCTGTGTCATGCTCTATGCATCTGAGTAAGTGGCATTTGCTCTTGTTTCTCCTCTGTGGCTGGGCACACAGTAATGAAGAGCAGACACATCCTGACAGGCTTCATTGGACTCAGGACAAGCTGCTGCAGGCATGAATAATATCATTCACACTGGATCACATTAGCCGGCTCTGCTGGAATAGCCGAGCGCATGGAATCACTATCCGTGAACGCCATCGCATTCATTTGGCAGGACCATCTTCATGTGATACTCATCCGTGCTAATTGCTGCTAAGCTTTAGTCTTATGATGAGATTTAAATGAGCTCAGTCTGCAGAAAAAATCCTGTGCATGTTGAGATGCTCCAAAATGAACCTTTTAGCAGACGCTTTGCCTTTTGTAATCCCGCCTAAAACCCCCCACAACACGTCTGATGAGTTTCCCTCTCGCTCTCTCAGTCTTCCTGCCTCTACCTAACATACCCTGTCAAATTTGTCTCTATGGGATGCCGTTGCCAAGGCAACTGAGGTCATTAAGCAAGACTTATATGCTTTCTCACTGCAAAGCACAAAGACGCAATAATGATGGCAAAGACGCGCACACACATAGTCGAGCGCACTAAATCAGGCGTTTGGAAAAAACACTGATGTAAATAAACATAATCCACTAGTGTGGGGCGAAGTATACCCTCCACGCTGCAGGAGGTCTCTCCAAACACGCAGCGACATGAAAGGAAAAAATATAAAACGGTCCACCCTTCACCTGCTCGGAGAATAGGAGGAAAGAAGAAGAAAGTAAAACTAATCCAAACTGACATTTCAGGCACAAGTAACCTTTAGTTAAATTCTCCTTTGGTTTCTAGAGCAACCTTTGCCCTGCCCTGACCGGCAACACTAGTAAGAACAAAAATTGCTTTCGCCCATCTTGAACATACATACATCACTGCTCAGGACTACGGATTAATGGAGGTTATGGTTCAATCCGGGGCGGAGAGAGAGTTTCCCTCCTCTAAACTCTAATCAAAAGCAAGCCGAAATCCTGAGGGGAAAGTGATGGAAAGAGGGAGTGATGGAAAGAGGGAGGGAAGACAGGAATAGAGTTTGGGAACAATGTAAAAGTCACAATTTAGAACCTCAAACTGAGTTGACCTAGTTTACTGCAGTGCTTAGAACCTTTGTGAAGACGTTTAGCATTTCTAACACTTTGTTTAACTGGGTCAAGTTGATTGAGAGAAGCAAGCTGATTTCAAAATGAAACTTGAGAAAAAAAAAGAAAAAAGGCCATAATCAGCATAATTATTTGGGGAGAATCTTGTGGGAAACAGCCCTCTGTTTCTGTATTATAATTACGAGTCGTCAGTGGCTGTCGGTGGAAATGCAACAACAAACAACCTGTCACTCCAATATAAAGCTCATACTTCTGTACTAATAACCACTAGAGGTAATACTCAGAGGTGGCAAAGTTGAAGCATTAAAGCAGTTACAGATGGAATAAGCAGATAAAATGTCTAACAAATAAGGCACTTTACACGAAAAGCAATAAAAGGCATTTTCTTGCAACTGGAAACTAATATAAATGCTTGGTATTATTCCTATTAAAAATATTATATTTCATAATATTGTGACATCATTAAATAAATAAACATTTACAAATTTTCACACTAATTGTAGTGCTTAAAATTTGTCAAAATCACCCTGTTACCAAATTTATTGTAAGAACAATGATCAAACATATATTGTTTTGGTAACTTTGTAACAGTCTACTACTTCCGAACATTATGAAGTAATTCAACGTATCTATTTTGCATCTTATTGATCTTATTGTGAACAATTAATCCATTCACACATTTATTTATTTATTTATTTTTAAAGTCAAAATGGCATAACTCGATCTTCTGGTGAAATGACAGAGCATCCCTTTCTTACAATTGATTGCAAACTCACATTCAGATATGCCTCCATACCATTAACAACCGACAGATAGAACCAAGACACTGACCTACATTTTTTTTTTTCACTCAGAAATACGTTTCACTCAGAATTGTTTATTGTTTCACTCAGAAATATGTCACAAACACGGAAGAAAAGATTTTAGTCTACCGTTACTTTTGTCTATATTTCCGTTACATTGCAACTTTGCTGCTTTGGGTATCAAACTAAAAATGAACAAAACTTTTAAAGAGTTAGTTTACCCAAAAAATGAAATTTCTGTCAATTATTCACCCTCATGTCGTTCCACACCCGTAAGAATTTCATTCATCTTTGGAACACAAATTAAGATATTTTGATGAAATCCGAGAGGTTTTTTTTATCCTCCATAACTGTTATTCAAGGTCCAGAAAAGTAGTATAGACATCATTAAAGGTGCCCTAGATTCAAAAATTGAATTTATCTCAGCATAGTTGAATAACAAGAGTTCAGTACATGGAAAAGACATACAGTGAGTCTCAAACACCATTGTTTCCTCCTTCTTATATAAATCTCATTTGTTTAAAAGACCTCAGAAGAACAGGTACGTAACAGTCGGGATCATTAATATGTACGCCCCCAATATTTGCATACGCCAGCCCATGATCGAGGCATTACACAAGGGCAGCCAGTATTAACGTCTGGATCTGTGCACAGCTGAATCAACAGACTAGGTAAGCAAGCAAGAACAATAGCGAAAAATGGCAGATGGAGCAATAATAACTGACATGATCCATGATATCATGATATTTTTAGTGATATTTGTAAATTGTCTTTCTAAATGTTTCGTTAGCATGTTGCTAATGTACTGTTAAATGTGGTTAAAGTTACCATCGTTTCTTACTGTATTCACGGAGACAAGAGCAGTCACTATTTTCATTTTTAAACACTTGCAGTCTGTATAATGCATAAACACAACTTCATTCTTTATAAATCTCTCCAACAGTGTAGCATTAGCCGTTAGCCACGGAGCACAGCCTCAAACTCATTCAGAATCAAATGTAAACATCAAAATAAACACTGTACTTACACGATTAGACATGCTGCATGACGAACACTTTGTAAAGATCCATTTTGAGGGTTATATTAGCTGTTTGAACTTTTTTTATGTTGTTTAAGGCAAGCGCGAGCTCTTGGGGCGTGGAGCACGAGATTTAAAGGGCCACACACCCTGAATCGGCTCATTTCTAATTATGCCCCAAAATAGGCAGTTAAAAAAATGAATTAAAAAAAATCTATGGGGTATTTTGAGCTGAAACTTCACAGACACATTCAGGGGACACCTTAGACTTATATTACATCTTTTAAAAAAAAGTTCTAGGGCACCTTTAAAATAGTCAATGTGACTACAGTGGTTCAACCTTAATGTCATGAAGCGACGAAAATACTTTTTGTGCGTAAAAACAAAACAAAAATAACGACTTTATTCAACAAATTCATCTCTCCCATGTCATTCTGTTACGCTATTTCCGTTGCAGAGCTTCTGTGCTTACGTCCAAACGCCAACTCACACACGTCGTGTTGCTCATGTGACCAGAGCCGGCCAATACTGAGCCGGCATCCGGACGTAAACACAAAAGCTCTGCAATGGAAATAGCATAACAGAATGACATGGGAGAGATGAATTTGAATAAAGTTGTTATTTTTGTTTTGTTTTAGAAACACAAAAAGTATTCTCGTCACTTCATAATATTAAAGTTGAACCACTGTAGTCACATTGACTATTTTAACAATGTCTTTAATTAATGAAAGAAATTTCATTTTTGGGTGAACTAACCCTTTATACATTTTAAAAAGTGTTATTATTGTTAAATTCTACATATAATGAACATCAGTTAATGTTAATGAATGGAACTTTGTAGTGATGTTTTAGCAGTTTATCTTTAATTTATATGAAATATATAGTTTATGAATAACTAAAGAGCAGCATTTGATTATATAGCTAGATGAACAATTTCTAAAGGTTCAACATTTCCTTTTACTAAAAGACAACAAAATTGACTTTTTGTGCTGCTTCATGCTACAAGTCTTAGAAAGAACCATAATCAATGCAGCTTGTTTGGTAGATCACAGACTGAGTTAATGCAGGCATCCCGCAGTGAGACGATAGTGATCGTTGGGGTGTGGATGTGCATTGCAGTATCTGTGAGCGCTTTCAGAAGCTCCTTCATTAGCAATGCAATTATTCCACAGGGGCAAATGTACAGGGTGAAGGTCAATAGAGGTGTATCGGGAGTTAAAGAGATGTAATTGCTGTCTCCTGGTATTGAACTGATAAGCACAATCACCCACCGAGTTCTGTATAGAACACTTGATCATGCAGAAGAAATTCCATCACAGTCCATTCGACACACTCTGTTGTTTCTCTGAAAGTGCTAAAACAAATATTTTGAAATTTCCAACACGCTTCCTTCCTTATATAAAATAGCTTGTAATTTCCCCCATGATCTTATGTTTATACATTATAAATACTAATGTATCAAGCTCACGCTAGAGAATCATACATCACTAAGCATTTTCTATAGTGTTGAGTGTTGAATGTATAGAAAATCTTTTCTGCTCGAGAACTCCATGTTTGTCAATATCGCTATTGCTCCATCAACTCTGAATCCCGTGTGCAAACAGTCCATTTGTAATCAAAGCTACTGACAGGATCAATAATGAGCCGAACACAGTGAAAAATAAATAGGTTTCACCTCTTTTAGACATTGAAAGACTTTCAGTCAAAAAGCATAAGGATTGGGGTGAGACCTGGTCTCTAAGGGTCAGCTATTTGTAGCTTGACTGCTTTGAGAAGGATGAAAGACAGAGAGAGGGGGATAGGAGGGGTTGTCAAAAGTACTTTCAGTAGTATTAACCTTGTATTGATTGTGGGTTGTATTCATGAGGGTTAAATCACCTCTCAACTGTCTCTGCCTAAGGCTTGTCATTGGATGAACAGTCTCAATGCACAAATCCAAATCTGCACTGTCAGAAATCTGTCAGTTAAAATAATAAATAAACCAACAGACTAAGAGTTATTAATGAGCGTCCACAACAGCAGATGTAGAACATGGTATAATTTATATGTATACACAAACACATAAAACAAGTTACTGTATGTATGTGAATATGTTAAACAGATCAAACCAAAATAATTCCCTGATAAACACAATTTTTCAAGTTTGAAGCCTTGTCATAATCAGTGATGTGCAACAAAAAGATCCTGCCAAAACATTAACTGTTATAAGGATTAATATCAACCTTAATCAGCTGTTGTTGTTTTTTCTTTTTAAAGTTGTCGATAATCTGTTTAATCTGTTTCTGCTTGGCTTTTCTCTACAGAAGGGAAACACTCTTCGTCCCATTGATGCAGAAGTAAAGGTACCACTTAGATCTGAAATTTGTCTCATCACATGTCTAATACACTGCTGTTCAAAAGTTTAGGGGCAAGAATTTTTTTTAAAGCAATTAGAAAAAGATTACAAATAAATGCCATTCTTTAAAACTTTCTATTTATCAAAGAATAACTGGAGTAATGGCTGCTGAAATGTCAGCTTTGACATCACAGGATGGCAATTGTGTTTTTAATCAAATAAAGGCATCCTTGGTGAGCAAGACACTTCTTCAAAAAAAATGTTTTAAACAAGCAGCTATAAAATCAGTTTCAGTCAGAGCAGTTTCTTCTCTTTCTGTGTCTGTTTGTGATTGGATGATGAACAGCTCATGCTTGTCTTGCACTAGCCATTTTTGCTGGTTTGCAATGTTACTTCTCACCAAGGAGTAGAACTACATCCTTCCTTGAGTTTTGCTTATTTGTGCATTTATCTTCCCTCTCTCCTTCTCTCATTTTTCTTATCTGCGTCTCCCTCCTTCCCCATTCTCTTTATAGTGCTGCTTCAGCATTTTCAGAAGTGTCAGATTAATAACCAATCAGTACATTATATTTTAAGTGGACAAGATTAACAACCAATCAGGGCTGGATTTCCCGAAACCTTGTTAACTCTAAGTCATTTTTAAATTATACCTTAAGCAGTAACTTAACGTTAATACGTGTACACCTTCTGTAAGTCGTTTGTTCATAAGGTTAGTCTGAACCAGTCTTAGCTATATCTTACCACTGCTTGACAGTCTATATGAATAAAATTCTGAAGTTGTAATAAACACAATGTTCAATTAGGATAATTAGGATAATTGTAATTATAATTGTCATTACACTGATGGTTGTTAGCTTTTTAATTATATTATTCAAAGCTACACTGTAAAAATAAAAGGTGCCTGGAGGAACCTTTTTGGTGTTTGCCACACCAGCGGAACCGTCTGTAGATCCTCTACGCCAGTCATTCCCAAAGGCGGGGTCCCGACCCAGAAGTGGGTCGCGGGAGATTTTGTATGGGTCGCCAAGTCGAGCACTATTTTTCAGTGTGCTATAGACAAATCCAAATTAAACCCTGCAGCTCGTGACGACACATTAATGTCCTAAGACACGAAACGATCGGTTTGTGTGAGAAACCGAACAGTATTTATATCATTTTTTACCTCTAATACACCACTATGTCCAACTTCGTTCAGCTTCCTGTTAGTGAGGTCAAAAAACGCGTTCTAATGACGGAAGTGATGTCTCGCCCATATACTTCAATGAGCGCGAGACATCACTTCCGTTGTGAGAGCGCGATCAGACCTCACTAGCCGGAAGCTGAACGGAGTTGGACATAGTGGTGTATTAGAGGTAAAAAATCATATAAATACTGTTCGGTTTCTCGCACAAACCGATCGTTTCGTGTCTTAGGACATTAATGTGTCGTCACGAGCCGCAGGGTTTAATTTGGATTTGTCTATGGAAGTTTTTTCGACTCTTATTGTTCAAGTTCCCAATCACTCCTATTATTTGACTGACAGACGTCAGCGGTTGCAGTTAAAAATCATAATTTGCGTTCGACTGAAGAAAAAAAGTCACCTACATCTTGGATGCCCTGGGGGTAAGCAGATAAACATCAAATTTTCATTTTTGGGTGAACTATCCCTTTAATGCATAAATTCTCTTTGTGATATATGAACTATATGGGCCTAATGTTTATTGGGTCACAAGGATTTATCGAATTTAAAATGTGGGTCCCCAGAAAAAAAGTTTGGGAAACACTGCTCTAGGCACCCTTTCAAAAGGGCTGGTTCTCTGAGGAACCACCCAGGTTTCTTGAGGAACCCTTATATGAAGCATTGTGTGGAACCGCTTTGGGTGCCTCCAGGAACCAAATTTCATGTTTTTTATTTTTATTATTAATTTATTTCATTTCATATTGGTACTATCAACTGGAAAACTATTAGGCGGTAAAGGCTTAGGAGTCTATTTAAAGGGAATGATTGTGGTAGGGAGATTTGTCACACTATGGTAGCGATACAGCTAATAGTTGTGCTAAATCAAAGACGGCATCTTACGCAGAGCCATTTAGTGTAGGCCTATGTGCACTATTTCATCCGTGAAAACTTTAGTCCCCTGGCTACCATATCAGAAGCTGCAAATGCAATTCTTTAAATAATAATAATAAAAAAAGCCTGCCATGGCAGCTAATTCAGCAGCTTTTAGATCTTGTTGGTCCAACTCATACCCGGTGGCCCCTCAGTTTCAATTTGTCCCCCCTCCACCCCTGAAACGGGGTTGATTTTAACCCTTTGACGCGTACGATCACACCAGTGTGATTAGAACGTTTAGAGTGTCACTGCTAAAATCAAATATGCTTTTGCATTGACAGATGCGCTCAGTGCTTGTCATATATCACAACTATTCAGTGTTTTCAACCTCATCAGGTTTATTTTAGGTTTCAGACATTTAAATAGACATCTGAATGAAGTGAAAGACATTTATAGTTTGTTAAACTCAAATTCAATACACTGATGTCTATGGAATGTGTATGAAACAATAAAGTTTACTCTATTCTTCACCTAGTTCACTGGCCACTTTACTCTTATGTATTTCGGAGAATTTATGTATTTATTTTTGTTATTTGGGAAAATTCGTAAATCCGACAGCTTGGAATTGCAGTGCAAACTCATCGCGTGACAAAACACATTCACTTCCACACATTTTACAATTGGAATATCATATAATTCATGATATAGTTAACAAGTCTGTGAATATTTTGAATAAAAAAGGAAAAACTGGTCCCACTTTATATTAAGTGGCTTTAACTACTATGTACTTACATCAAAAAATAAGTACAACGTACTTATTGGGTTCATATTGAATTGCAAAACATGTTTGCAGCTATTGAGGTGGGATACGGGTAAGGTTAGGGTAAGGTGTAAGGGATGGGTCAACAGTGTAATTATAAATGTAATTACAGAAATTAATGTATGTATGTATTAATGTAATGTAATTACATGCAGGTGTTTTTAAAATATAAGTACAATGTAAAACCATGTATGTACACAATAAGTGCATTGTATCAAATGATTAATATAAATGTAAGTACATAGTAGTTAAGTCCACTTAATATAAAGTGGGTCCGAAAAACTAAATAAACGCGATACCTACATATCTGTCAGCTGCATGATGCATCTCCAAGCAATTAATACGTTCTAAAATAACGTTCTAAAATAACGGTCGCCTTAAACTCACACTGGAGGCTCAGCTAGAATATAGAGCCTCCACAATACAGATAAATTAGAATATAGATTTAATTTGCAATTTGGATTATTTTCATGAGTCCTGATGCAATTGCAATTTTAACTTCTGAAGCGTTTCTTTTAAAAAGTCCACCGCTTTCTCACATAGCGTACTGAAGCAGCCCCTGCATAGAGTGAATTATCGATTCTCGAGCCATCGATATCAACCAGTTCAGCACCACCGGCATGGACAGCACCTGGTAACGTCACACTTAAGAAGGTGTACCTAAGCAACCTCCTAAGACATAGTTTGGGGAACACGCCTAGGAAAGGTATAACTTTTGTTAAGGTATACCTTTAGAGTCTTCGTAGCGCGCTAAAAGACAACATTATCGGGAAATCCAGCCCAGTACATTATATTTTAAATGGAAATACAATTGCATTCATCCTACACGGTCACTATTTTCACTACCTGCAGCTCAAAGGCAGAAGAACATCTCACCTGTCCCAGGACAAGGATGGGCAGCCTCATGATCCTCTGCTGCTTCAGGTAGTACGTAAGGGTCACAGGAGGAGATTAGGTGCAGCCGCTGGCACGGCTCGGCTCATGGCTATCACAGACTGCGTGGACAACGGCACCCAGACCGACATTAGCTTCCAGAACTTCTTGAATGGGGACAGAGAGTCTTACCCAAGCAGTGGATCACCAATGCCCCCGCCCTCCCCTCCCCTCGCCCAACTGGTGGAGCCGTACCTGCTGAATGACCTGTGAGCGTCTTCACTGTCCTCTCCCTCTTTATCAGTTCTCATTAGTGTATGTGTGAGTCTGTGAGGTGGACAAATGTTAGATGCACTGAAAACCTGATCAAGAAACATGTGTCTTTTCACAGTGGTTCTCTGGGGCAGGAATTTAGTGATCCAAATGACTACTTCAATGTTGCCAACCATGAGGTAGATCAACAAGAAGAGCTGGAATATGAGGTGGGAACACCAACCAATCCCAAAATAATCCTTTACATATAATTACAAATAATCAATCACTACATTTAACATATTAAATACCGCTGATAAAATTGGTTAGCAAAGTTATGATTTTTTTTTTTTTACCTGGGTGGTGTAAATGGCCAGAGCTGTTTCATTGTTTGATGTCAAACTCAAAGCTCCATCAAAGGAAAACCTGTCAAAATATAGAGAAACAGACTATTTAGGTAATAATATAATATAATATAATATAATATAATATAATATAATATAATATAATATAATATAATATAATATAATATAATACAATATAATATAAATAACATTGTCCTGACTCAGATAAAAAAAATAAAAAAAAAAGTAAAATGCAAACATGCTCAAAATCTGCAAACAAAACAAAAAATGGATTAATTTTAAATAGATAACTCGTTGATCCAAAACATGAAACTGGAGGTTCAAATTTTTGTTACATTACATGAAACAAAGTAAAAATAAATATACAATGATTCTGGAATTCAAGGGCGTAGATTTGGTTTCAACATTGGGGGGGTTGAGCATTGGTATGCTGCCTGTTATTATTATTTTTTATTAGATGTGTAGTGTTATTGGATAATTTATTTCTTCTTTATCTATCTATCTATCTATCTATCTATCTATCTATTTATCTATCTATCTATCTATCTATCTATCTATCTATCTATCTATCTATCTATCTATCATAACTTTATGGAATTTATCTATAACCATTCATCAAATTCTAACATAACGGAGTGATTCTAAAAAGAAAGAAATTATGTTAAATATTGAAACCGCCAGTAGGTGGCAGCGATTCAACGTTTTAATGAGTGAGCTACTTAAATCGTTCATTCAAGCCAATTCGTTCAAAAGTCAGATTAATTAAGGAAGAAAACAAACACCGATGTGAATACTTTTGTCATTGATAAGACACTATTAAAAAATTAAGTAACAAAACAGACGGCTGTTTTGGTAACTGGTTACAGTTACACTGATAGTTATGGCTAAATTGCAATGGATTAGATAGCTAAAATATATGTGGAGTGTATAGCTATTACAATGTTTTCATACCTCCTTCTCAGTACATGCTTTATTCTTTTTAACATCCCTCTTTGAACAGAAGTTTAATATAGTCGGCTGGGCAACGGTTCTCTTCATTTTTTTGGTGCTACCCGTGCTCTCCGTTCAAACATTAGCTCCACTCGCATTGTTTTGGTGAAAGTGCGACGCGCATTTATGACAAACTCATATTCGATTATAAACAAAATTATTCTTACAAAATAAATGAATTATACATTAGTATAGATCTACTGTGATTTTCATGTTGAAATATTGGGGGGGTTGTAACTGATGGATTTGAATATTGGGGGGGGTTACCTCCCCCCCATCCACCCCGCAAACTACGCCCCTGCTGGAATTGAGCAATCTCTGATTGTAGATTCCACAGGATTACAACTGTGATCAGGAATAAAGCACGTATTATATTCACATACAAGAAAGAAAGTGAAAAAAATGGGATTAACTGGGTTAACATAACACCAGTTACCCAAACAGATTGCCACAACCTACAATGGCTTTCTGTCTCGGAGCATCTTTAAAGCAGAGGGTTCAATCTAAGCAGCTTTTCCTCTCTGTCTCTGTCAGGAGGTGGAGCTGTATAAGTCGAGTCAGCAGGACAAACTGGGGCTAACAGTCTGTTACCGGACAGATGACGAAGAAGACCAAGGCATCTATGTTGGAGCAGTGAGTGATCACATAAGGCCGGATGTTACGTTTCACTGCTCAACACAACAGTATGCTAAGTATTCAACTGCAATATTAAAGTTATCCAGCTGATATTTAAACATTCCCTGTTCTTAGGTGAATCCAAACAGCATAGCAGCAAAAGATGGACGAATCAGGAAGGGGGACAGAATATTACAGGTATGTTTATTTCTCAGATGTGCTTTTAGAGTCAAATGACATCATCAACAGTTACTAATGAACTGACATCATAACATCATGATGCTCATCTGGGATGCAGGCCAAGTGCTTCTGACAATCAGTCTATAAACAGATAATTGGTGTGACTTTTAAGACAGCCCACACAGTTACTCTAGAGAATAATTACAGAACAGCAAACACAGAGTGACATGTTTCCATTGTCTTGACAAGTTCTTAGCTTATTCTGGTTTCATGACATTGACACATCCATTACCATGGACTCAGTTGAAACATGACCACTCATTTGCTGATGTTTTGATGTTATATTATTTTTGGAAAAGAGCTGACCTTTTGAGTTTGAATGTGGTTGTGAGTGATGGCTCCGTCTGTCCCGCATTAGATTAATGGGATGGAAGTTCAGAACCGAGAGGAAGCGGTGGCCATCCTGACCCGTGAGGACAGCACCAACTTCTCATTACTGCTGGCCAGACCAGAGATAGAGGTAAAGACATAAAGAATGAAAGAGGATTTACAATATGAACAGACTAGAATAGAGTGAAGGGGGGCAAAGACATACATTTATGAATACATGCAAACAAAATAGAAAAACAAGTCTTATATATCAATTATCAATGTCCCAGACCAGGGGTGTCCGAACCGGCTCCTGGAGGGACACTGTCCTGCAGTTTAGGGAGTTTAGCTCCAGCTTGTCTCAACACACCTGCCTGGAAGTTTCTAGGGCTGCGTTCCAGTTTTGCCCTCGTCGACTGAGATGTACGTCATTGCTTACGTTGCTCGAGTGCCCACTATTGGCAGAACTCTTGCAATGGGTTGAATTGGAACATCCTAAGCTCTTGATCACTTGGAATCCTCTATGGAGTTGATTTATTAAGGCGAGACACCCCAGGTGAATAGGGTAAAAAAATTAACTAATAGATATCACCATACTTCCCCAGCTGGTTGATTACATTAAAAATTGCAAACATTTTTTGTATTACAAGTTTTCTAAAATGTTATGTTTAAATATGCAAATGAGGTATTATCTAATTAAATATGTGCTAATTTGTATACATTTCTAGAACAAAAATCTGATTATTGGATGAAGTCAGGTTCAAAATTCTCATTTAATTTTTTGGACATATTAAATTAAAAGGTTTTTACAGAAGGAATTTTGGATATCTCTTTTTATCACTCCATAAATCAGAATATACTATCAACAGCCAGAAAAAAAATAATTTTCACCATTTTTTTTAGGAATAAAATGTTGTATAAAATCCAATCAAATCAAATTATATATCAACAAATCCCTCTGTAAAAACCTTCAGAATATAGATAGGAATAAAACTGTAAAGTTTGGTGTATGTAAGTTCTGCTGAAAAGGATATTTCTGACTCAGAGCAGAAGAAAAAACTCATTTTGAGAAAATGGCCTTTAAAGATATTTACTGTAATTGAAATCTATAGACACAAATAGATAAAGTGCTATAAAACATACACTTAAAAGTGTATTTTGGGTGTTTTCTTTCCACCAGTCTGAAAAAACACTTTATGAAAAGCCAAAAAGCGCAAAATCTCAAAATTGACAGGTGCCTGAAAAAACAGTGTTTTTGCCTGTAGTGTTAAACATACTGACGGCATTACTGTATAATGCACCAATAGTAGTCATTTTAAATGTTATCTTTTAAAAAGAACTTCTTTTATTTACTTTTTACAACATAATATTAACAACATGTACTTACTATAGGGTTATGGCTAGAAATAGGGTTTGGTAATTGTGTAATTTACTGTTAGTACATGCAAAATGTGTAAAAAGGATACTGTAAAATAACATGTTACCTAAGACAAACTATATGTATAATACAGATGTATAATACATATGTGTGTGTGTGTGTATGTTATATTCTACACACATATTGTATATAAATAAATAATCCAGTGAGATTATTTTGTCTCATATTTTGGCATATTCTTTTTTAGGAGAAACCATGGAGACAAAGCAGACGTTAAAATGCAATACAACTAAGATCTCCATGAAATTTTCTGCACATCCTCTGAGCAATAAAACGGTCCTCTAGGCACACACATAAAAGCACAATTCAGTACACACAAAAATAGGCTTTTTGAAGCACATGCAAAGTTAATGGACCCACACTGTCCCCAACGACAGCATATCCTAAAATTAATGGCTTATTTTGCTGAAGGAAGGGAAACAGAAATCTCACATCACTCAATGTCTCAATCATGTGATCACTCTTAGTGATGGGCGTCAAGGATTTGTGGCAGTTCCATTAACGCTATTCCACAAGGATGGTGAAGAGTGAGAGGGAACAAAGCTGCTTTACAGAATGGGGAAAAAGTGCACTATTAGAAAGACATGCACAGAGGAGGAGTAATTGAAGGAATTGATTGAAGGTATGAAAGAGAGGGCAAATGAAGAGGTATAGAGCAAGGTACACTAGGTAGAGAAAGGAAATTATGATTTTTTCCAATGACATAAACTAACACATCTGATTAAGCTGTGCACATACACATTCTGGGTATCTATAACAATTTTTATAAATTAGCAAATTTGCTCATTATTAGAAACCGAATCATCTATTTTCTACTGTAATGCTATTGTACAAATATAATATTAAATCTTGAATATTCTTCAATAACCAGTGTTGCAATCTTGTGCATTTATATTTATACATTTAGCAGATGTTTTCATCCAAAGTGACAAACAAATAAGAATAACTCAAGCAGAAGCAATTAATCTGAACTAAATCTTCAAGTTATATATGTTCAAGTAAATTTAATTTCTATTTAATAAACATTTAACAGCATTTTTACTCTTGCACCACTCATTTATCATCTGTTCTAAATGAGCACCTATTCAGAGCTGTATATATGGTGCTCTAAATTTATAACTTTGTAACTGTGTCAATTTTTCTGCAATTTCTGGGGATCCAGTGGAGATAATGAAAAAATGGCTGTTGGTTTTTGTGTGCAGCCGGCAACAATCATCTATCACGAGCACAGCCGTCAGCTAATGAATAAAACAGGGAGCTCATTTCAGCCAATGCTCAGCACTAACAAGATCAGAACAAAAAGAGGGCCATTTTGTACCTCTCATTCTCATCACCCTCCCAGCAACACAAAATGATTAATGATGAACTGAGGACCAGAAACAAGTGGAGCTGTCAGACCAAGAGTGGAAGAGATGGAGAGAGAAAGAGAGAGTGATAGTGAAACAGGAAGGGAAAAGAGAATGGTTGACTTACAGAAACAGATCGCAGGCTGACTAAATCAAGAGTAGAGGAAGAGAGACAGACATGCTTAAGAAATGTCACGGGCATTGCTGCTCTTATATAAGTCTGAGATATAATCAAGTGATAATTGCAATTGATTACTGTCTTCCGACTATAGACAAAAATACTCAGGGAAAACAAATCAATACATCAATAAAGCTGTATTCATCAATAAATCTGTAGAATGACATAACAATTGCCACAAATTGACATTAACGAATTAATAGTCATAGCAGTGCCACTTTGTTATAATGTGTCACAAGAAAATAAATGCGAATAGTTTAATTTCCATGTCCAAGTCTCAATGATCATGTAAGATGAGGTTACACTTGATTCAAAGGTGTCCTTGTTATAGAGAGATTGATAAATTTAAGTACTGAGTAATATGAACAACATGTACTTACTATAGGGTTATGGCTAGAAATAGGGTTTGGTAATTGTGTAATTTACTGTTATTACTATAGTACATGCAAAATGTGTAACAAGGATACTGTAAAATAACATGTTACCCAAGACAAACTATATATATATATACACATTCTACACACATATTGTATATAAATAAATAATCCAGTGAGGTTTTGAATGCACTGACAACAGCCGGTGCTCCACACGGAGATCTGATCTCACCATCATCGAATCTGTCTGTGATTACATGAAGAAACAGATGAAACTGAGACAAACTAAATCCAGAAGAACCGTGGCCGTGTCTCCAAGACGGTTGAAGAAACCGACCTGCAAAGCTACCTGAAAAACAATGCGCAAGTGTACCTGGACAAAAGCTGTTTTAAACAAAGGGTGGTCACACCAAATATTGATTTGATTTAGTTAATAGAAGTTAATTGATAAATAAAATCTATTTATGACAGTATTTTTTTAAAGCATCCTCACTTTACAGCATCTTTACACAAACGCCTAAAATTCTTCACAGTAATGTATCTTTGCAGGTCGGTTTCTTCAAGCGTCTTGGAGACACGACCACAGTTCTTCTGGATTTAGTTTGTCTCACTTTCATCTGTTTCTTCATAATCACAGACGGATTTGATGATGGTGAGATCAGATCTCTGTGTGGAGCACTGGCTGTTGTCAGACTCCTTGTGCATTCATAAATCTCACTGGATTATTTAAATTAATGACAAAATGAATGTATGGAAATGTAAACTGATATTTCCTACTGACACACTACAGAAAAAGATATAAATAACTGGCTTAAAATAATTTTTTTGGGGCAGGTGAAAATACTCTATTATGATACAAACAGAAAATACAGGAAATATGTAGACAAAATGTAAAAACAAAATGGCTTTTTTTTTGTGCCAAAAATCAGTGTTTAGTGTGACTTCCTGAAGAAGAAACTCTGAGAAACTTCTCATCAGATTTTGAAAGTTTTCTTGGCTTTCCAGTCCTTTTCCATTCTGTTTAGATTTAAGAGTGCCTGGTTCTTGCTATATTGCTCAAGTGTAAGGGGAGGTCACTAAATACTTGCCACTTCAGCCTATACAAGCTTATAAAAGCATCCTATGTTTTACAACTAAATGTTGCACACATTTAAACAAATGTTTATATTGCCATCTAGTGTTGAAGTGTATTACTGCATGCATTTACTGGTGATGTCAAACTCCATCTCTTCCCTCTTTGCTTTCTTACTTTTCCCCTTCACTTCCTTTTTTTTGCCTTTCCCATAGACGGACACTCATTTGGACCCAGAGGAGCTTGATTGTGAGTTACCTGTAGAGATGAGTGTGGACAGCCTCAATACCTCCCATCTGTCCGGCTTGTACAATTTCCGTCAGAGAACCCAAGCAGGCATTCCTGAGGAAGACTTACATCGGGAGACACCCATGCTCAGCCTAGCCACCCTCAGCAACAGTCAGGAGCTCGACAGTGGTGTGGGCCGCACTGATGAGAGCACAAAGAATGAAGAGTCCTCTGAGCACGACATCCTTCTGGGCGACGAGCAGACCAGCGCCTCCAACACAAATGCCACCAACACACCTGGCAGCTTGCGCAAGTTCAGGCCCGGCAGGAACGGTGGAGGAGGGAGCGACACGCCATCTCCACTGTTCCCTCTTCGAGAGCTCCACCTCAGTACAGACTCACTGGACTGTGGAAACATGGGTGGTGGGTACCTTCACGATCCCATTAGTGGGATGATTATGCCGGGTCTGACAGAGGAGGAATGCGAGAGGTACAGGCAACTTCTGGAAATCAAGTGTCGTTATGAGAAGAGGATGAAAAAAGTGCAGCAACTTCAAGAAGGGAAGCAGAAAGAAGGAGAGACGCAAAAGGAAGATGAGAATAGGGAGAGGGAGGAGACTCTGGATGAGAACAGTAACGAGAATCTAACTCCACATGAGATGGCACTTTTGGAAGAGGAAATGAGGCACCTTGAGTTCAAGTGCCGAAACATTTTACGGGCACAGAAGATGCAACAGTTAAGAGAGCGTTGTTTGAAAGCCTGGCTGATGGAGGAAGAAACATCTGGCCGGGCATCTGCAGAACCTCAGGGGTCTCCATTGCATGAGCTATCTGATATCAATGAACTTCCTGAGAAGGAACGGTCAGACAAGGACAGCACCAGCGCTTACAACACTGGGGGGGAGAGCTGCAGGAGCACGCCTATGGTGAGTGAGCATCGACTTCCAGTTTCTCAGCTGGAAGAGTCTACAAGCCCTCTGCTAAATAGACACAGGGATCGACCAACCTGGAGCGAAAGGGGACGAGCAAGCCTCAACAGTTCATATTCACCAAGCAGCTACAAGAAGTTTCAGACTAACACCACTATGAACCAGAAATACTGCTCACTCTCAAGAGAAGGAACCATTCGTCGCATGCCTGAAGGGATGACACAAGGCGGCAATTCTAGGGTAAGCAGCCATAACAGAAATGGTGGTCGTAGTGCAGAGTCAAGTCCTTACTTCACTCGACGGCGTCATTCCAACTGCTTCACTCCAGAACGCTACCAGAGTTGCATGCATCTGGGATCTTCACTTTCCGAGAGTTCTGGACCCTTGGATAGAGCTGTGGAAGGAGAAAGTGAGGCACCAATGGGCGGCAGTGACCGTGAGGGCCATGTGAGTGGCACTTTTGGGTCGCTGCCTCACCCCAGCCCAGTGAAGCTTTCTCTGGCTTTACCTTTGCCGATTCCCCCTGCCTCACCACGCATGGAATGGAAGGTGAAGATAAGGAGTGATGGGACCCGCTATGTGGCCAAACGTCCCGTCCGAGACCGACTCCTGAAAGCCCGAGCGATGAAGATCCGTGAGGAGCGTAGCGGAATGACAACTGATGACGACGCAGTGAGCGAAATGAAGATGGGACGCTACTGGAGCAAGGAAGAGCGTAAGCAACAGCTGCTGAGGGCCCGTGAGCAGCGCAGACGCAGAGAGTTTATGATGCAGAGTCGTTTGGAATATCTGCGCGATCGTGGTCTGGACTTGGGCAAGGAGAGCCAGTCGGAGTCAGGTCAGAACCCAGCCTCAATCCTGGAGCTCAGTCAGAAAAAGAGCTCCAAGAAACGCAACCGACGCATACTGGACAACTGGATCACCATCCAAGAGCTACTGGCACATGGCTCTCGCTCTCCAGATGGGACAAAGGTGTACAATCCTCTTCTGTCCGTTACCACAGTCTGAAATAAAAGGATGGTGAAGAAGGACAACAGAAAGAGAATCTATTTTATCCAATTACTTTCTTGAACAGTTCTCAAAGGGTCATCATTCTACTTTACTATTATCACTGAGCAATGTCTGGCATCTATCACCCTCTTTAATTTAACATTCTCTGAAGTTTTAATATCTTATAGTGTGATGATTCTCAAGTAAATGTACATTTCAAATCAAAAGACTAGTTTAAAACTCATTAAGAAGTAATTTTGCAGTGTTCATGGGTGTGGTGATGCTCTTAAGTTCTTGGATAAACTTGATTTTCTTGATTAATGAATGTCACGTCATATTGCTTCTCAATATACATTATTGACACTACTAATGTTTTACTGTTTATACTAAAGAACAGCACAGTGACAAAGACACTTGGAAGATTATGAATGTTGACTGAATGTACAGCATAACCTGATATTGCTGAGTTCAACATGTTCCTGGGTCAACATTTTTGTTGATCCTGGAACAACATTCAAATCAACCAATCAGATTTGAGGGACAAGTTTACAGATTATGTCAAGTTTAGGCTTAAAATCATGAATTGGTGCTTCTACATCAGTGTTATTCATCTATCATTTCCCTCTGATTTTTGGGAAAACTTATGGGTAGGGTTAGGTTTAGGGGTAGGAATAGGGATAATTAAGACTAAATTTTCAGACTAGAATGTTGTTCCAGGATCAACAAAATATGTTGACCCAAGAATGCATCTAACTCAGCAAAATCAGGAAGCGAGTACGTACACAGATAAGCACAACAGACACAAACTGCACACGACCAGACAGGTCTCTTTGTGGGGTTGAGTGGACATACAGCAGGCCCATTGCAAGCTAATATATAGAACAAATGGAATTCATACAGTAACTTCCTCACAGCTGCACAAAAGAAAAACAATTCAATTTCTTAACTGTTGAATTCTTGATTTTCATTGATGATAATAGGAGGATGGAAAAACAATAATACTTTTGTATTACAATCCAATAAAACTTACTGCTCAAAAGTACAACATCATATAAGTGCTTAACCTGTGCAGACACAATCATGTCAAACTTTTCTACAGAGATGCGGTGCTGAACATTTGTACTGCTTATTTGTGATGGTCTGTTTACACTATTCTCCTGCACAGTTTATTAGGACACAAATAAGACAAAAGCACAATGTAAGCCACATTATGCTTTTTAATTTTGAATGTATGGTAATTATTTTCCCTAACACCCGAAATCATCACAGAGAGACTTTCACAAGCCTATGTGGCCTAATGCGAAACACATACTAATCACCAGCAAAAGGGGAAGCACAAAAAGGCTCTGGAATCCTATGAAATATAACCAGCTTCAAAATGAAAACAGATTGTACATTTTAATATACTGTTATGAGGAGCATTTAACCTGAAGTGGTTCACACAACAGTGTAGCAAAGGAGCTCAAATATTAAAGGATATTCTTATTAACAAATAAATGATTGATATACAAATTTGTTAGCATATTTGTAAGTGTTCAAAACTGTTTGAAGATTTTGTAGAAAATGGCCTTAAGAGTTTTGACCAGTTTGATGATGAGAGTCACTTGTTCAGCTCAACTAATTTTGCATGACTTTGACTATGATTTCGACTATATTGTACATGACAGAAACACAATGAACTTTAGTGGAGAACTTCCATTTCTCAGTATACAAATGTATGTGACCAGAGTACTTTATCCAGCATCATTTGTCATTTCTGTCTTGGTGTTAGATAAAATGTAGAAACCTACAGTTATACTCATATGGTATCTACCTGTTGACTGATATCAATAGTCCTAATTATACAATGTGTAATGTGCATTAGTTCTTGAGTGGTTATTTCAATGCATTACTGAGACGGTATAACAATATAAACTTTTAGACAAATAAAATGATTTTGTATGCTTAATATAAATCGGTCATTAGCCTGATTTCATAAACGCATACACGTATACATTCATACTGTACACACACAGCCAAACAGTCGCTCAAAAATATATAAAAATAATAATAATAAAAAAAACAACTTTCCAACAGCAAGAACATGTTTTATAGAATGAGAGCAATAAATAATCACATAATTTCTCTGAATTAGTTCTGCATCGAAACCTCATACATATATACAAATAAAACTTCATACAATTAATCATTTTAAATATAGGAACTGCTCTTACACACACATACTGATACAATTTTACAATTACAATTCGTTCCAAGCCCCCCATTCCCAGGTCCTTAAAATGTAAACAATGGTTCATGTTCCCATTCCCAGCCAGATATTGATTCCTCAGTCAAGTGCAGAGTAAATATGGCATATTTATATTAGCTAATATATACATTCAGGTTTATACAGCATCATTCAGCTACAGTAAGTGCAGACATGCAACACGGGGCACGGTGGCGCAAGACATTAGCGTGTCAGAAACCAGAACACGCGTCTCAAAAAACTACTGGATCGATTTCTTTTTTCTTTTTCTTTTTTTAACATCATATATCTCTGCTTTATTTGTGTTTGAGCTCAGCATGCCCCAGCACTCAGGACTCTTTAATACAAGCACAAGAGCAAAGCGTTAGAGTTAGAGAGAAGCAATACCACCCATAGGAAAAAAATGTGAAATGTGTTGAACGGCCCTCTAAATTCAGATCACGCCACAGCTTATGAACAGGGACATGGAGCTCCTGTTTGTCTACAAGGGCCTTAAGGTTTCCAGTTATGGATAATGCTAGCAGATTTGAAGTACTGGAATCAATTACCTGAATAAACTTTATTGTAGTTCGACTAAATGTATTTCATACAGGCAAAGAAAATAGTAAAAAATAAAATAAAGGGCTGGGCCTAGCAGCAGAGATTAATATTCTTATTTAGGATGTTTTCATCCTTGTAGGACTTTTAAAAAATGTTAAAATTTTATAAGTACAAAAATAACTCCTCAACACAAACATCATCATGTAATGTAATACTGTAAATGATTCTGCTTAATGGAGAGAGAACGGCCCATTTTGGTTGTCGAAGGGGTAAGCAGAAAGAGATAGGGACTGTTTGGAGGGATGCAGATGGAACTTTGGATCCTAGGCACTGATGATTTTTAACTTGTGTATGTGCAAAACCAGAAACTTTCAGCAATTCACAATTAAAGATGCTTTACAGTCTCTCAGTGTAAATGAGTGTGTGTGCATGAACATAAGTCCTCTAAACAGCTTTCATATAAAAAAATAAGAGGGCACTGACATTGGACATGCAACTCAGCAAAATTCACAATATTAAAAGAGCGAGTTGCTCAAGTGTGTATGGCTTCTGGCAACGACAAGTTTTACATGGATCATACAGCTTTTATGTGGATAATATAGTTTTATAAACTTGCTGCAAAACATTTACCTGAAATCAGCAGTCCAATTAGTTGGCTAAACATTAATTGTACACAAAAAAAACCTAGCCTGTTGGTCCGTCTAAAAAAAGCTCTTAGAAAACACTCAGCACGGCACTCTGCTAAAACATATCCATGTGTTATATTAGCAGTAGCTTTTACACCAAAAAAGCAAGAATTATATCAGTAGTATTTGACATCATAATAGTAATAAAGTCACCCATTAAAATCACCCATATCCAGATGTTCTTTTTAAAATTCAGTTACTTCTAAATATTTAAGATATCTGTAACACATTTCAACCGCAAGTCCATAAGTACAGAATTCATTTCAAAGTTTCAATGACACTCTCTATGAACACCCTGCTCCTCCATCAGGTCATCCAGAGAAAACATCCAGGTGTATCACAATGTAACCACTGATCCTGAACCTCCAATGACAAACCTTTACAGTAGGCACTAAGGTTATGTAATGAATTGCCAAATAAAATGTTTCATTGGTCAGGCGAGATTGTTTAAATAAGACAAAAATAATAGTGAAATGACAATGCTAAAAGGGAAGGAGAGATGCTGAGGTAACAGGTGGCAGGAAATCAAAACAAATGCAGTGCTGATTTTTCTATTTATCTATGACTATTGGTCGCTATTAGTCATGACTCTTTTGTGTACATTACATTTAGGTTTGTTCCATTAGGGGTGAGACTTAATTGTCTTATATAACAGAAAAAAGAAATATCTACCAAACAATTTAAATCTCTTTCTACACATTCTGTTTAATAAATGAAAGGCGCACATGACATAATGACTTCACTGAGGTCTTCAAAAAGGTTTTTTTACTGTTATGGCTGACTTATTGCAAACCTGATGCCCAGCCTCTTCAAGACAAAAACAAAACAAAAAGCAAAAACATTTTTCAAATAGTTCCAAAATAGTGATTTTTTTTAATTTATTTTTTTTACCAAGTATATTTAAGTAAACTTTTTTCAGCAATTCCCACCCCATTCCTTCACTCACAAGTCAAAATGAAAGTTTAAAAGAATCAAAATATAGTGTTTGGCATCCCTCTAAATGCATGCTGGCCCTTCTTACACGCTGAGGAATACATTTGACAATTTTGAGGAATGTATCAAGCAAAAATTCTGACTGACCCTGAAATGATTGTCATCTGAGACACATGAAAACTGAAAAGACTACAAATGAAAAAAGTTCAGTTTCTTTTATATTTTGCACTCATCTGTCCGGTTATGTGTCCATGTTGAGTGTTTGAAGAGTTCACCATCATCATCTTCTTACACTGAATCTTAAATTCATCAGTCTGACTTAAATTGGCACCCCCTTATATCCTGTAACCTCTTCCTTTGGCAGCAATGCAAGTCAAATTCAACTCAAACTCTTAAAAACACTTCATCTGCTTCACCATTGTCTCCATCAGGCTCCTCAGATCTTCAGTCGGAGATTTTATGCTGTTACACAGCCTTTGTTTTGAATGGCGGCGGACAGCAAGAGGCCATTCAGGCTAGCAATGAGCATGTAGCCGGCCAGGTTTCCCACTCTACACGTGAGGGAAGCGGATGTGGAAGTAACAGAGTCTGAGTATGGTATGCTTCCTCTTGCCTGGGCTCCGGCGCTTCCGCGTTGAGACTCTGCGCCCTCTGCCGCGGCTCACCCTCACACCACCGTGCTGATGCGGTTGATAGGTTTGGATTTGGAGCTGCCGACTGTGCTGCTGTTGCTGGCTCCGCCTCCTCCTCCGCCCCCTGGGCCGCCCGACTGCGACCCCATGGGTCCTGGCAGCTGCGGGGCTAGGGGAGAGAGCGGGGTAAGTGGGGTGAGAGGGGTATGTGGTGACGAAGGAGGAGGTAACGGGGAATGTGGTGGAGGAGGCGGAATGGAGGAGAGGGGCGGGTACTGCGGTATGTAGTGGGCGGGGCCCTGGGGTATGTGCCGGGCGGTGATGGCGGATGGCGCCTGAGGGGGCGGCGAGAAAACGAAATGAGTTTGATGGGCGGAGTGATGCAGTAAGGGGTGGGGGCTGTGGGCAGTGGACGGGATGGCTGTGGGTATGAGAGTGAACGTGGGAGTGGGCGTGAGGGTGGGGTTGCGAATGAGACAGAGTGAGAGGAAGCTTGCCGGTAGGACCGGGCACCCGTACGTGGCGTATGGTATTGGGGTGCACGTGGTAGAAGTTGAAAGGACCGATGGGTGAATGGGGCGAATGCGGGGACAGAGGCGGAGGGGTGCAGGCCATATTGGCGTAGCGGCCTTGCTGCATAGCATGATGGGATAGTTGCTGCTGGAGCTGGGCGTGCGAAGGAGCGGGCGGCCCGCGTCGCGGGAGGGACCCTCGTTGTAAGGTGTGATGGATAGCGGGTGGATGGCCAGGGGCGGCCACCTGCATGTGGAACCGATGATGATGGTGGTAGGGGGGCGGAGGCTGCCCAAAGTTGTTGTGACAGTACTGAGCGTGCAGCGCTTGGATCTTGGACGGGCCACCGGGGTCTGACTGGCTGAGGGCGGAGGGGGATGGAGGTGGCGGTCCTCCTGTAGTAGGAGGCGGCACGGGAGCCGGGTAATGTGGCCCGGGGGGAGTAAGGGGAGCAGGGGGTTTGGCGCGCTTGCTCCCAAACAGGGAGCCCAGGAAGGAACCGGAATTGCTCCCTCCAGAACTGCTCCCCGGTCCCCCACCTCGATCGTTGATGCCAGGGACCCCCCCAATATTGCCTACGGCGTTGTGAAGCTGCCCCGGCCCACCCCCCACCCCTACTCCGGGGCTCAGGATGGGGCGGTGAGGCCGGTAGTCTTCCAGCCCGTAGCAGCTGGGAACAGCGCCCCCCATGGGCATACGCTGATGCGGCTGAGGACTGTTAATGATGGATCCCTACAGTGCGCACAAACACACAAAGCCAGACAGTTATTACACTGAAAATCTAAAAATCTAAGAGGACGGACAGTGTTGGGACTAACGAGACAGACACACCACATTTACTTCGTCAAATAAATAATTTGTTACTTTTTAGGAATACACTGATAAAATTCTGGCCAATACGGATAAGCAATTATGATTTATGTTATAGTAGATAACCAATAAATACCAGATATTCAAATGCTATACTATTTTTTCTAAATAAAAACAACTAATAAATATGAATTTTAGTGTCATAATGTACAGTACCAAAATTTCAGCAGCTGGTACCAATACCAGTAAAATTTCACAGTTCTCTATTTACCTATTTGAAAATAAATATTAATTAATTTAAATGGATTTATTATTTAGATGATAATAATTATAAGTAAATAATACATTTAAATAGCATGCAGTCTTCAAATGTAAAAATTGTTTATAAAAAGAACAAGTGAAATATTTGTAATAAAATAAAGGACAAAGAAACACATACACATTACATAGAACAAGTGGCAGGTCTGTTAAGTTTGCATTTACAATAACACCATGTCTACACCAGACGCGACTTTTATCGCGGCACGACACAACAGTTAAAAGCTTTGTACACTGAACACGACAAGACGACCATTGGAAAGCACTGGAAAGCATCCAGTGTAGACAATATCATGGATTATGATGGGTTCTTTTGTCTTTTGACGCGTTGCATCGCGCCGCTCCTGTCCAGTGTAGACACAGTGTAAGACTTGATGCACATCTATATCAGATTGTTTTGTCTCATGTATTGCTATGGTATATATTAAATAATTATTGGCTTGTCTGCATCAGCCAGAATTTTAATATCAGAACTATGCATAATTTTAAATAAGAGCAAGACAATAATGTAGATGAGACTTAAAAGTACATCCACACAAGATGTGTAACACTGTACACACATTTCCTGGACAGCAAAAACCAAAAAGCCTTTTAGCATTAGATTTAAACAGCTTCAAACATCTGGCAAAAATTAGAAATGTCAGTGTCATTAAACAAGCCACAATGATTTTTGTGATGGTCGACTACTCAGTATATATAACAAACTAAGCATTCCTTATTAGAGCGCTTCACTCATTTTACTCAGGCAAAACATATGCATGTAAACCTTTAAAACAGAAGCCTCAAACACTGATTGAGGCATTATTTTACCAGAGCAATGCATTAGTTAGTAGTAGTTAGTAGCAAATGCACCAGACATAACCTATTAGACATGCTGCATGCAAAGCAAACACAGATTACTGTTTTTACACAATATGGAATAAAACATGCTGCACTTCCTCACACAATAATCACAAATTCATGCAAAATAATACAGTACAGAGAACTCATGCACTTGAGAAAGCTGCAACACAAGATCATTCCATTTCAACGTGATTACGAGCAGTTAGTAAATCTGTCCGACTTACTTCAATGGTACTATCCAAAGAGCCAACACTGTTTCTACGGCCTCGCTTTCCTGCACCAAGCACAGCAAGGTCAGGGTCAAAGATCATGGAGAAAACATTTTACAAAACCTCTTACTGGGTGTTTGACCCTGGATGATCTGTTTACAATGAACAATGTCCACTGACAAAACTAAACTTCACGCCACTGAACTCGAGATCGGCTGTGTTCAGAAAATAGAAAATATTCAGAAAATATAAAAAAAGAGTAGTATGCCACATGCCCACGAAATAAAATGGCTACAAAATAAAATGGCTATTTTGTATTTTCCGTAAAAATATGTTAACTCTTGGCAGCCTGATCAAACATTGAGAAAAGAAAAAGATTCCAAAAATTTGGCAGCTATCAATTCATGGAAATTTGTGGTCAAATTCAAGATCATCGCATTGCGTGATACAGTATTAAGGCCGTGACACATCGAGCTGACGTCAAAGAACTAGCAGCGACAAAAGCTGTTGTTGCCTCATGTTAGCTGCGTCTGGCCAAAAAAGCTGCGCTTGAACACCACACCAAAAGGACTACAGGCGACTGCCAACTAGCATGTGTGTTCTGTGCCTGCATGTAAGGAAATAACTGTCTATATCAGCAGGTACAAATAGTCTATATTTGTCATTCAAAAAGGGAAACTGAAACTAGATCTGCAGATATACAAATCGGAAACAAAGCAGTGCTTGCTTACTATTTTGAATATTAATCATGCTGCTCTTTTTCTTCATTCCAGGCGGCTCATGTTTTTATGAAAATATTTGTGTATTGGAATGCTGAGGCAAAATGATGTAAAATTAGCTCTGCCTTCTGTCTATGCCATTTTGACTTCTTTGCTCTGCCATATCTGTGCTTTGTTCTTGTGCACCGACGCCAGCCCAGTTGCCGATTCAAAATGCTGACTAGAGCTGACGTATGGAACACACTGTAACAGACGCTCACCAACGGCCCGCCACTGGCCGATGGCCGACAGTCGGCTTGGTGTGTCACAGCCCTTACACAGAGTCTCCCCCAATGTATACTGCACATTTGAACAAATGTAGCATCTATGCAACCTATGCATACAGAAATTTTGCATACTGTAATTGCACATACAATAAAATTTGACATTCAAAAAACAGCCACTGAATGAAAAACTGTATGCAAGGACATAATGTGCCATTAGAGGGCACTGTCTGTCAATCTGTACCTCATAACAGTTCAGCACTCCACAACTGTTACAGTATGGCATTCATGATCAAACTGTGGTGGATTTATAAATATTTCCTCCATATAAATATTGTTTTATTTTTTATTTTTTATGCTCTGCAGTCCACAGAAATCCAGGGAGCATTCATTTTTAAGAAAGCATAATTTGTGGTAAATTCTGCATTTTTTGAGAGCCTAGTTGAAACAGAAGGGAGTCTGTTGTGTGAATGTGTGTTGTACCTGTCTCAGAGAGGTCTCTCAGCGAGGAGCTAAGTGCTGTTCGTTTAAGCCCCTCCCCTGCTGCGTACGTGTCATCCAGACTGGGCCTTCCCAGAGTGCCGTTCACAGCCTCGGTCTTCATTCCGCCTACCCCGCCCACATCTCCACTCAGGAGCCCTGGACGCATCACACCTTTCTGCTTCTCTAACTCAGCTACGGAGAAGAGAGTTAAGGGGGTTAATGCTAGCAAAACTGACAATTACCATAATGAACATTAACCCTATTGAATAATTTATCAGCCACACAGCAAATTTCTGAAATTTCAGTTGGCAAACAAGAAAATGCTTTTGATCTGTCATGTGTGAAACAACAGATAATAAGGATTTCTTACACTCTACACGGTATTTCTCCATATCCTGAACCTCAGCGACGCTCTCACGCAGGTCGCTGGTGAAGCGTGTTCGGTCCTGCTGGCTTGGCGCGTTGAACACAATCAGAACTTTACGCTCACTGCCGGGCATTGCTGATGTCAGTCTGATACCGTGAGGATAGTCTGAGAGAGAGGGACAGAGATAGAGGATAAATGCAGTCAATTAAAGAGAGACCCAGATAAAGAGGCATGTGCTGTGCCTCATGTAATTAGTTATAGATCTCTTATTTTGACAAAAGTCTACAGATACACACAATATCAAATGACCTTTAAAACAAAATAAATTAACTGTGTACTAATCAAAATTATATATATTTTTAGTTATTTTTCTTTCTTATTAGTTTTTCTTTAAGCATAAATCGAACAAACATTTAATTCAAAATAGATGGTCTTAATCTTATGAAATTCTACTTTAATTTATCTTCTTTTAAGCATATATTAGATATTTTGTTAGTGGAAAACAAGTGCAAAACAAATTCTGTTTAAGATCAATAGAGAACAGACGTTTTCAGAAATCAACAGAACAGCAACAATTGAGGTAATGGCATGAGGATGTCTTTTTCTCCTTCATATACTGGTAAGAAACCAAAACACCACCTACATGAAAGCAAGGAAAGGGTAATGAGAGAGCACCAAGCTGAGATGGAGTGGATGAGAGCAGAGTGTGTAAACGAGCTGGAATGGAGTGATAGTATAAATAAAGAAGGAGGGGCAGATGGTGAGACAGATGGATGGATGAATATACTTACAGGAGTTCTGGAACATATGAACCTGCATCTCCACCAAGGGAAAAGACTGTCTGAAACTGTACGTCACAGACGTCTTCTTCTTCTGAAAAATCTTTGTTACCTGCAGAGGGGAAAAAAAGGGGATGTTAGGATGTAGTTATGATCATTATACATATATATACATACAACAGAAAAATGCTTGGACACACTTGAATATATATTAGGGCTGTCAACGTTTACACCCACTGTAAACATTTCTCTTTGTGAGCTTTGGTTAGAGGTGGCTGAAATGCAACTTTACACATAAGTGCCAGCCTGCATGGAGAGGTTTTTGAGACTCCAGTGACACCAGCAGCTTCAAAATACCCGTTTGGTGCTCAACAGTGGCTTTTTATAGCTGCCCTTCTAATACAATTAACTTGTTTGACAGAAACTTTCCTTAATAAGCCTTTATCTGACCGAGTTCTGCTGTGCTCTAAATCACTCACAAATCTTATGATAGTTTGATAACCTCCATTCAGTTTTTGAAAAATATTAGTTGTTTTCATACCTTTTGCGTAACATTGCACCATGTCATGCTTTTCATCTTCAGAAAGATCTTTCTTCCTCCCCATATTGCATGAGAACTGTGACTTGCTTAATAATGTGGAACAACCTCTTTAAGTAGGGTTTCCATTTACCTGAGATCTGGCGAACTATTTAACAAACCTGTCTGAGATTGTCAGTTATCTAAAAAGATATGGAGAAATAAAACAAACAAACACTTTCTTTGAAAAACTAAAATCTGAATGTTTATAGTATTGAAATCCTACTGATATGTCACTTGCATAATAATTTGGAACACAGTGTATATACATACATACATACATAACATACGTAACATACATTACATACACATACATATATGTTTGTTTTTTGCAGTCTGAATAGCTGTAATCTAGACAAAGAGTGGCAATTTTGAAGAAACTAAAATATTACATTCTTGATTTGTTTACCCTGTTTTTGGTCACTGTATTTTTCCATATTTCTATTTGTGATATTTAATAGTTTTGAGGACTTTTAATAAAGTGATAAAGAATGAGAAGGTGTCTAAAATCTTCAATAATAAGTATTTATTATTATTAGGGATACACCGATACCATTTTTAAGGACCGAGTATGAGTACCAATACTTTTTTCTAGTACTCGCCGATACCGATGCCTATACACAGCAAAATCCCCAGAGTTAAATCAACTCTGCTCAGAGTACATTTGGTCCCTCTCTAAAGAGTGTTAAAATAACACTGAAGCAGAGTTCAATTTAATGAGATAATTAAGCAATTAAGTAAGTAATGATTGCACATTAGTGATGAACACCTGCTGTTAACAAGCAGAATCACTGAAGAAATAAGAAAAAACACAAGAACTACAAATGACTTAAGTCACAGCCTTATTAATTGCTTAATTATCTCATTAACTTTAACTGCTTCAGTGTTACTTTAACACTATTTAGAGAGGGACCATATGTACTCTGAGCAGAGTTGATTTAACTCTGGAGATTTTGCTGTGTACATTTATTAATTTCTCTCTCTCTCTCTTTTTTTTTTTTTGGTGATGTTGCAGTTTTCCAAGCACAACACAGTGAGACTAATGAATGTAGGACAGCTTCTTTAATATTACTCTAATGAGAGAACAAAAATTTCAGTGTCCAATAACCTTCAAAGGACATAATTACAAATATATAAAATTGTATAAAAAGAAATTTACAAACAAATTACAAACAATACAACAAATACTATAGAGATACAAATCAAATAAACTTGTTTTTCAGATACAGTAGGTTTATTTATTGTATACATTGATTTTAACATATTTTGTTGTTTTATTAACATTAATGACAAATATAGGCTACGGTCCCTTTAAGATCGAATCCATGGATACTGACACATATCCTGTTTTCACCCAAATGTTTACGTCCACTTAAGCAATAACCGACTGTATTTACATGAGATACTCCACACGATGGACATTTTGACAACTATATGTGCATTTGACCATTCAGGCGCGAGAAGAACTGATTGCGTGCTGTCTGAGAGAACTGGGATCGCGCGCAAGAAAGAGAGAGAGCGCGTTTGAGAGAGCGCTTCTGGTCTGTGTCATTCAGTGCGATTCCGCCTATCCCGCCTTCACTAATCGATAACAAATCGTGATTGAAAGAATGCCGTTCACAATGTGTGTTGTCATCATTGATTTTTAAGTATTTCCACACTTCTGAGGCTGACATTGTTTCTGCTGCTGCCGCCAGTGTCTCTGTGCATGGGAAATTCTGCCAGCTACATCACGTGAGGTATCGGCCTTTGGTATCGGGGGTATTTTTACGAGTACGAGTACAAGTTTATGAGCTTGGTATCGGACCCGATACCGATACTGGTATCGGTACATCCCTAATTATTATAGTTATTAGTAATTAGTAGTAGCAATAGTAGTAGTGGTAGTAGTAGAAGTAGTAGTATTAGTAGTAGTAATACGTATAAATACATAATATTTACATATAAAGAATATATATATATTTTTTTTTGTCATTTTAGGTGCACCAAGAACCAGAAATTGCTTGATTGCTTGTGACTAATGAATTGTGTGTGTGTGTGTATAGAAACTGAAACTGTTACATGTTCTTACTGAAATTTTTTTTTTTATGAAAACAGTAGGCCAATACATCCTGTAAACATTTTTCAAAACAAATATTGTACTATTATATAATTGTAAGTGTTTCTAAACCAAAAGGAGTATTTTTCCTCTACATCTTCTTGCAGTAATTAGACCAATATGGCTGACTGAAGACTTACCACTAGCAGGTCATTAAAGAGGAAGACCTCCCGCTGGTGAACTCCACTCCTCTGCGGTCGATTGGGGTCAGGGACTTCATACAGCTGACAACAGCACACTAGCCTGCGATGTGGCAGAGAAAGCACCTGTGCACACACACACACGAGGCATATCAAAATACAACTTGGTTTGTCTCACGCTAAATGACACAAACAAATTGAAGATCAAATTTCCTTTTAACTACAAGCTGAACGACAATATGGGGTTTCGATCAGAAGTATGATGTGCATGAGTGAATCACAGGGTTTAACTCACAGGTTTCTTGCCCACGATGACCCTCTCCACAGCTTGCACTTGAGACACGTGATCATCATTTGTCCTGAGTTCCCATTTCTGAATGCGCTGGTAGATGCCCACTAACATATCCCTGGGAATGTCCTGTCCATTATCAACTCCTGTCAATGAAAAAGAGAGGGAAAACAAATGAGGAAAAAAAGAACATGAAAACAGCTGGAAAATCTATCTGATTTAGCTAAAGACATTCTAGATCTAATGGAAGGATGGAGTGGATCACCTCTAAGGTTCTTAATAAAATCCTCCAGCTTCATCTTCCTCTCAGCTTTGACGTTGGGGCTGTACATGTCTGTGTTGAGGAGGATGATGGCAAATGCCAGGATGAAGATAGTGTCTGGGTTCTGAAACTGGCGGACGAGTGCAGGGTTGCACACGCAGTATCTCTGACTGCAAGAAAGAAAGGTGATACTCATGCGGAACTACAAAATGCAGTTAAAAGAGCAAAGGGTGTGATGAGAGTAAAGGCTACCTGAAGGCCTCTACCAGTCTCTCAACCTTCTGGGCTTCCCCCTGAACCTTAATCTGAGCCTGAAACTTCCTCAGGGCGTCATCCAGATCCATACCCGAGAAATCCATCTCATCCAACACACAGCTGAGAAAGAAAAACAGAAAGATTGTTGAATTCATCTGCTAACATGTATTTGTTTTGTTTTTTTAGCCAGTGTCTGGCTTCTGTTTTTTGCCTCTAGCATATGGATGCTTTGCTACAATCTGTGTCTGGAAGACAGGAAAAACATCATTACTTACTCTAACACATCCTTGTTGAACTGTTTTTGTCGATTTCCCAGAAACTCCCCGATCATCTGTCTACTTAGGCCTTTTCTCTCCAGGATGAAGCGTGCAATGCCCACAGGTGTGTCTGATACAAAACCCCTCTCTATCAAATACTGGATCCCCTTCTCTGGTTTCCTGGAAGACAGAGAGAAAAAGACAAGGAGAGTGAAGACGAAACAGATAGGATAAGATTCATTTCAGTAAATCTGTGATAAACTGAATTAAAGACAAAAAAAGAGCATATTGAAATTGAAGTTAAATCCAATCGGATTTAGGTTCCCACGTCTTGCATTTGATCGTGCGGTCTTTTATTTATTTCCGTCAACTGATCTTAAAATGCGTTTGATTGCATACAGTTTCATTTCCTCATCAGACTTAGTTTTCTAAAGGAACCTGCTAAAAGTTCCTCAGGTGCTAAAAGATTCACACAATCTTAATTCATAAAATGTTACCGTTACTTATATTATCAATTTTCTATGATTTATAATAGAGGGACGTGTTAAAATAACACTGTACTGTCAAAAATCGTCTGTGATCTTAACATAGGTATTAAGTCAGAAAAATGTTCAGAGAAATCACTCTGGGCTTGTCATATCCTCAATATAAGGCTGTAAAAATGAAATATGACAGGTGTGATAAACCATATGGAGGAGAAATCTGTAGATTGCAATTGAAAAATATTTGTACTTAAAATGTTTTTAACATCATGATTTTAAGGTTACTGTATATGAAAATGGAAACATATTGGTTACCATTTCTTTTTTCACTATTTTGAACAACGTTTGTTTTTTTTTGTTTTTTAGCAGTTCAATAGTTCTGCAACATGATAATGCCTTTTTAAAGAACAAATATATAGTTTCTCAAGTAATATAATCCAATTGTAATTGTTAATGAAACAAAACAACAAGAATGCTCAAAAGTGGATAACTGAACATTCTAAATAATTGCATTTCATTTTGAATAATTATTTAAAGGTGCCGAAGAACATGTTTTTAAAAGATGTAATATAAATCTAAGGTGTCCCCTGAATGTGTCTGTGAAGTTTCAGCTCAAAATACCCCATAGATTGTTTTTTATTAATTTTTTTAACTGCCTATTTTGGGGCATCATTATAAATGTGACGATTCAGGGTGTGCGGCCCCTTTAATTCTCGTGCTCCATGCCCCAAGAGCTCGCGCTTGCCTTAAACAACATAAAAAAAGTTCACACAGCTAATATAACCCTCAAAATGGATCTTTACAAAGTGTTCCTCATGCAACATGTCTAATCGCGTAAGTATGGTATTTATTTGGATGTTTACATTTGATTCTGAATGAGTTTGATTGTGCTCCGTGGCTAAAGCTAACATTACACACTGTTGGAGAGATTTATAAAGAATGAAGTTGTGTTTATGAATTATACAGACTGCAAGTGTTTAAAAATGAAAATAGCGACGGCTCTTGTCTCCGTGAATACAGTAATAAATGATGGTAACTTTAACCACATTTAACAGTACATTAGCAACATGCTAACGAAACATTTAGAAAGACAATTTACAAATATCACTAAAAATATCATGATATCAATGATCATGTCAGTTATTATTGCTCCATCTGCCATTTTTCGCTATTATTTTTGCTTGCTTACCTAGTCTGATAGTTCAGCTGTGCACAGATCCAGACGTTAATACTGGCTGCCCTTGTGTAATGCCTCGATCATGGGCTGGCATATGCAAATATTGGGGGCGTACATATTAATGATCCCGACTGTTACGAAACAATGGAGTTTGAGACTCACTGTATGTCATTTCCATGTACTGAACTCTTGTTATTTAACTATGCCGAAGTAAATTCAATTTTTGAATCTAGGGCACCTTTAATAAAAACAGTGCATGTGTATAGAATGGGGTTAAAATCTTGTTTAAAAAGACTTAGACTGCAAGACACTGCTGTCACTATTTAAAGTTTCAACCCAAAATTTCAACTGAAACCACACAATGTCAATCCTATCTAGGGAAGCAAAGGGGCAGAAAATTTCTGGTAAATTTCCAGAAACTTTTCAGAATTTTTCAGTAGCTCCTCACTGCAGAACACGAGATCCAGAATCCAGGTCCAGGAGGTGGAGACGGGTAGAGTGGGAGGAGTTGGACCTGGAAGCAACCTCACCCCCTGGATCTCGTTATCTGCAGTGAGGACGATCTCAGATTTTTGGAAAGTTTCTAGAAATATACTGGATATGCTCCGCCCCTTTGCATCTCTAGTCCTATCACTGATCTTGTGATGCATTTTGGTGAACATCTCTTACTTGTTGAAGAGGTTGAGTCCGATGCGGTATTGCCTTCTCTGCACCACGTCATTGTTGAAGGCGGGCGAGTCCCAGCTATGCCTGCTCTCTCTCTGATAGGTCTGTTTTCCTAGAGGAGGCAATGGTTCCCTTAGACTGTCCCTAGACGAAGAACCTGAGCTGCAGTTGATGGTCTCGTTGGAGTTGGTGGTGGAGTTCAGTGAGTCATTGTCCCCATCTGAGTGCTCCAGGCCAGTAGTGGGCAGGGGCGCGGAGGATGAGGAAGACAGGGGTGTGAGTGGGGGTTGGGTGGGTGAGGGAGACGTGGGGTCTGGGTAGGGGTGATGGATGTGTGGCAAAGGGTGGTGGTGCAGTGGATGGTGAAGATGTGGGTGGTGATGGTGGTGCATCATAGCGTGGTGCGGTAAGTGTGTAGGCAGAGGGGATGGGATGGGGCGACCAGGGGGTCGCGTCTGGCCCTGTGCTGCGCAAGGATTTGGCGTACGAGGTGCTGGGTTGTGTTTGAGAGTCCCTTGGGGCGATCCACCCGTTGGAGGCTCCTGCTCGTAAAGCAGCTGTCTGCTGAGGGAGCCTCGATCGGAACGGTCGCTCATGTCAACGGAGCTGTCACTAGGCGGCTCTATGGTAAGAACAGGAAGGTGTGACCCACGCAAGCGGAAATCTCTGCATTCGGTGCACGGTGTGCTCCGCCGGCTGTTACTGCTCCCACCACCCTCCGTTTCCCGGCTGTCTTCACGGCCTCCAACCCCACTGCTGACACCCCAGTACTCTGTGTCCGTGCTAGAGGGAACCCGCTCGATAGATAGCGGAGAACACGGCATGCCGTCATCCATATAAAGTGTGACGTCGCTGTACGAGGTGGCTGTGCTGTCCTCATGCATGACCCCTAGACGCTCTTGCTCTCCCATGACCCCCCTACGCGAGGTAGGTTTGTTGCTCCACACACACTCGACGAAATCCTCGCTCTCCTCGCCGCCTCCCCCACCACCATCTTGAGAATCTCCTCTGCCTGACTGACACGTGAGAGTGTCGTCCATAGAGTCAGCCAGAGAGGTCACCTGACAGAGAAAGCACACATAGATTTACACAACTGTTTAAAAGTTTGGGGTCTTTTTGAAAGAAAAGTTTTGGGGATCTTGAAAGAAGTCTCTTATGCTGCATTATGCTGTAAGGCTGCACTTATTTCAAAGATACAGTGAATTAAAGTGTGTAATTATTAGGCAAGTTGATATTCTGATTATACAAGCACATTTTACCAATTGAAAACCACATCAATCTTAAAGGGTTAGTTCACCCAAAAATGAAAATAATGTAATTTATTACTCACCCTCATATCGTTCTACAGAAAGGTACTCAAAACATATTTAAAACTGTTCATGTGAGTTCAGTGGTTCAATTTTAATATTATAAAGCGACGAGAAAACTTTTTGTGCACCAAAAAAACAAAATAACGACTTTTCAACGATATCTAGTGATGGTCGATTTCAAAACACTGCTTTGAATCTTTTGTTTCGAATCAGTGATTCGGATTGCGTGTCAAAATGCCAAACTGCTGAAATCATGTGACTTTGGTGCTCACATGAGCGCCAAACTGCTGAACTCACATGAACAGTTTTAAATATGTTTTGAGTACCTTTCTGGATCTTGAGAAGTTCAATGGCATTGCTGTCTATAGAGGCCTCACAGAGCCATCGGATTTCATCAAAAATAACTTAATTTGTGTTCCGAATATGAACAAAGGCCTTACGGGTGTAGAACGACATGAGGGTGAGTAATAAATTACATTATTTTTATTTTTGGGTGAACTAACCCTTTAAGACTGTATATTAATCATTAATAGGTAATAGGTAATAAGTAATTGTTGGCCAAAAAAAGAGATTTAACTCACACTGAAAAGTCAACTTGTGAAATGGTCATGAGAAGGATGCAATGCTACAGAAATTTTAACAAATAGGTTTAACAGATAGTGACAGATAGATTGAGAGTGTCTCTTGAGGTACCAGCCCCAGTTCAAGTCTCTGAGAACCTGACATCTTGTATTTCTGCAGGCAAGTAGGTTGCAGTTCTAGAAAATGGCACTGGAGACCAAAGGGTTCCTGATGGTTTCAAACCTAATTCTTCACCTTAATTGTTAGTCTTTTGTGATCCTGCTATCCCAATGAGCATTTCTTGTCCAATGGTCACACCTTAATTTTGCAATTTCTATAGTATTGCATCCTTCTCATAGCCATTTAATAATTTATTTTTTTAATAATTTTTTTTAAATATCTTTTTTGTCCCATTTTATCTATAAAACAAAAGAAAACCTGCTTAATTATTATGCACATCTGAATATAAGGCGTTTTTCACATATCACTTATAAATGGTCACATACAAAATTAATAGTAGTCATTAAAGGGGTGGTTCAATGCGATTTCACTTTTTTAACTTTAGTTAGTGTGTAATGTTGCTGCTTGAGCATAAACAGTATCTGCAAAGTTACAGCGCTGAAAGTTCAATGCAAACGGAGATATTGTCTTTTAAAGTTATGGCAGTTTAATGGCTACAAAAACGACCGGTTTGGACTACAACGAGCTTCTTCCCGGGTTGGTGACATCATAAACCCTGCAAAACACACCCCCGGGAACAGGCAACAAAGTGGGCGAGGCCATGTGGCGCAGCATGTGGAAGCGGAAGAGTTGTGTACACCAGACGCGAGCGGCGCTACGCGTCAAAAGATAATAGAACACATTATAATCTGTGATATTTTCTACACTGGATGCGGCGCTGAAGAAAGCTTCCAGAATCTACACGAGTTCAATGCTGAATTTGCACAAAGGCTTTTACTGAAAGAAGCAGTTCCCACTTTAAAAGCAGAAGCTGCTGTTTATCGCCCCAAACTGTAAGTACGTTTTATTGTTTGTACATGTCTTTTAAACATATAGTTCTGTTGCTATTTTTGGTTGCATCAAGGACATATACAAAGAGCAACTCGTTTTTGTTTCGCTAGCCAGTTAGCTGTACTATAGTGCATACTTCTCCAACAAACACCAACAAACCTCTATGTTCATAGACAAACAGTTGTTCATGCTTTAAATTAAACGCTACCTTTACAATAATGCGACTACTCAGTCATGTATTCGGCTACAATAATCAGGATAAAACTGTATATTGAAAGCTAACAAACATCAGTGACAGCATATCTAAACACTTTGACAAATACTAAATGAAATACCATTCATAAACGTCCTTTAAAAGCCGCGATTGCTGTTCATCTGGGTCTGATTCGGGGTCAATTTGATACATCAATATAATCAAATTGAGCATACAATATAACCTAAGCGCACGTAAACGGTAACAAATGGTAAGGGGCGTGGCGTTTCCGGATGCTTCAGCGAATCACGATGGTTCTGGATACACTGTTCCAGCTAACCAATCTGAGCACATTGCGTATTTTGGAGGGAGTGGCTATATAGAAGCAGGAAGTCAAACAAGACGTTCAAATGACAATGGAAACAGAGGTGTAGAATAAAGGTAAAATATATGAAAAATAAATATTTTCAAAAAACCGAAGCATTAAGACATGTTAAACTGTGTTTAAGATTGATGTGGTTTGGAAGATTGCTTGGATTGGCAAAAAATGATGAGAATATTGACTTGCCTAATAATTATGCATGCACTGTTATGGAACCTTTCTTCTGCTATGTAATAAAAAATAAAAAAGATAATTGCGACTTTTAATCTCACAATTATTTTTCTCTAGCAATTCCTACTTTTTTCTCAGAATTGCTTGATATAATGTCGCAATTGCGAGTTATAAAGTCAGAATTGCAAGATATAAACTTGCAATTCTGACTTGTTTTCTCAGAATTTGAAGTTTATTTGCGAGATATTGCAAGCCTTTTTTCCTCAGAATTGGACTTTATAACTCGCAATTGTGGGGAATGACCTGCCCATCTTCAGCTGTCTAGCAGAGGGATGCAGGTTTTCCTCAAGAATTTGGATGTACTTGGCATCATCCATTTTCCCTTCAATCCTGACCAATCGCCCAGTCCCCACTGAAGAGAAACAGCCCAACAACATAATTCAGCCACCACCATATTTCACAGTAGGTATTATGTGTTTTGGGTGGTGTGCTGTGTTTGCTTTTCACAAAACATTGCACTTGGACAGTCCAAAAAGGTCAATTTTGGTCTCATAGCACCTTTTGCCAGTCTTCCAGGTGTGTTTTTGCATAGTGCAAAAGAGACTAAGTGTAGCACTTTTTCAGGAAAGCCTTCTTTCTTTCAACACTGTTTGCTGAAAAGCAAACACAGCACACCACCCAAAACACACCATACCTACTGTGAAGCATTAATAATGCTTTAAATCCATGAATAATGACCTGAAAAAGGATTCTTTCTGTCTCTGCTAATGACCATTGCGTCTGTTTATAAAAGCCACATCTTTGGAAAAATATGTCTGTTAATTGACAAGTAACCAAATGTTTTCTTAGTGTAATGCTGTGGGTTATTTCGAAAAAGTATAAGGTACGTAAATGATTCCTGAAATACATTTGATCTGATTTGTCATTAGGACCTCATTTGTCTCTCAGGCAACATGTAAAACTACTTTATACCAAATCTAATGCAGCATAAATCTATTCTACTCCTACTATTCCAACTTTGTATGTGGCCTGCACTGAAATGAATTTAAATGAACCTAAATCTTTAACATAACTTCTAAGGGCCCATTTTCTGACTATTTCACTCATCTGTCACCTGTTTATTGAAGGCGTCATCTGCATGCGAGTACTCCTCTCTGTCTGAAGGACAGTGTCCGGGTGAGTCAGTGTCCTGCTGTGTGCCTGTGGTTCCTGCCTGGCCAGCTGTTCCTAGAGTCGAAGTGTGATGGCTGGTATATCGACCTTGCTGCTGCTGAGGCGTTTGGGGCTGAACCTGAGCAATAATTAATATTAAAAATAGGAATTAAAATGATGTAAACATCACATAAAACAGAATCAATATCTAACATTCAGTCAAGCTGAATTTTCCACTTAGTACAGGCTTTAACCATTATACTGTTATATTGCCTGTGGCTGTCGCTCGTCAAACGAGTACTGCGAACGCATGTTTGACAGGATGATCCGGCGAGTCATTCGGCTTTCTGAGGCAGAACTGCGCAGCCGTTGAAAGTTCTTGTTCATGCGATACTGCCGGAATGCTGTCTGAATTGTGCGAGCCGCTCGCCTACTCAGGAAGTAACCGCCATACTTCCTCTCCAGCATCTCCACCTGATAAAAAGGAAGACAGAGAGAAAAAGAGCATGAAAAATGAATGGAATTGCAGACAGCGAGAAACATGTGGTGCATTGTTCTTCAAACCTAGTAATGTACTGTGTCTACATGCTTTACCAATCAAACCTGAAGCACAAAGAATCTGGGAAATGACTCAATTTAATGGCATTGTTGCTCAATAATTATTAAAAGAAAAAGGATATTAGCAATATTTCTGTACATAGCAGTATTTTCTGTTGAGTATTTATGAGAAGTCACTCCTCCATGAGTGGATAAATCCATAATGCAGAAATCATTGGTATTAATATGAAAACATAACAGCATGGTCTGGATCATAATGGCAATCCCATCTTTTGTTATGTGAGATGATGGAGGTTTGGCTTCACATTAGCATGACTGGAGGTCATTATGTACATTTGAGGCATGACTGTAGTTTAAAGCTTGTAAGATGGCCTCCATTCACAAACACAAACACGTTGTGATAAGTAGATCTTCCTGTGGGCTGTTTGTGCCACTGAGAGTTCTGACAAACATTAATCAAGCACAAAACAAACAAAGTTAACAGTGTTTGACAAACAAAGAATTTCCTTTCATTAATGGTATTAAAATATGGTGTTACTATGTTTTTTGGAGATGGCATGATGATTTTTTTAAATTACATGTGTAAACAACATTATACATAAATATAATATACTGTACATTCATTTTCACAGTATTTACTGTATGAAAGCACTACGGTGTGACCCTATCTGATTCCCACATCTTTTTCAAATGTTAATATTTGAACAAAACTGCTTAACTTAGTTTTAAGAAATTTAAATAAAAGTTTAAATAATCAATATGTTTTTCTTTACACATATTTCAGGGTTTTTTCTTCATTATGATATCAGAATGGTTGTATCATCCTGAAATTGTTGACTTTTTTGCACAAAAAAGAAATGAAAATGAATCTTAATTTTAGAAATATAAAACACGCCCATCATAGAAGAGGTGTGTTTAAGTCTTTGTATGTATGATTTTCATTTTAATGCATTTTTGATTTTATTAATACATCTCAACAAAAACAAACAAAAAAACTAAAATACCAACAACATTGACACATTTCCCAAAATGTACACATTTTTAAAATCTTTGATTTTTAGTTAGTAAAATATTTCAGAGCAAATCATACCGAGAAATATACAGTACTACTGTGCAAACGTCTTAGGCCACCACCAGCTTTGTTGTTTTAGCAATGTTTTAATGACCATCCATATTTTTTTTCAGTCTCTTTATGATACAACCAGAAAAAATACAGGAAATATATACACAAATTTAAAAATTAAAATTTAAAAAAACAAAATTGTTTCTTTAAGCAAAAATCTGTATTTAGTGTGACCTCCTGGACTTCTTCCATTTTCTCAAAAATGAAACTCTGAGAAACTTCTCATTAAATTTTAAAAGTTTTCTTGGCCTTCAAGTTCTTTTCCATTCCACTTAGGTTTAAGAGAGCCTGGTTCCTGCTATTGCTCAAGGGGAGGTCAATAAATAATTGCCACTTTAGCCTATAAAAACATTTTTTTTCTGATTTCTTCATACTGCATTCAAATTTACTGTATTTTCTGGTTATATTCTAATAAAGAGACTGAGAAATAATTATATATAATGGTGGCCTAAGACTTTTGCACAATACTGTATATGTGTGTGTGTGTATTTTTCTTATACATACATACATACATACATTTAACCATGGTACTACCCCAGCCTATATGGGAAAGGTGGTACAGTGTAAAAACACAATGGCAGATCCAAATAGCGACTAAAGACCATAAGGATTTTATGTGTTTTTCAGTCACACACATCCACACCTTCTTGTCCTGCAGGTCCGTGGAGAGCTCATAGCTGTCAGAGAGCGCTTTGCAGCGCTTGCTCTCTTCTTCCTCTTGCTTGCGGAGTGCCAGGCTGGCGGGTTGGTGGCGGGTCCGTTGCGCCCAGGCCAGGCTCGCTGGGCTTGAAGGGGCAACAGGAGGCCCCTGAGGGCCGGGAATGTTTCGGATGTTCCCGTAGCGGTCTGAGTTGCCCAGGTATGGGCCCTGACTGCAGGTGCTATCGGAAAAGCTAGCTGTGTCCGTACACTGAGGATCTCCCTCCACACTGAAAGGAAAAAAAAAAGAGAGACAGAGAGATGGAGAATGAGCTCTAGGTCAACAACTGCCAGAAACAGTCTTATCTGTTGACAAGTTGAGACTAAAACAAGTCTGTAATCTTGGCACTGAAACTGATCAGTGTAGACAAACATATTAGCACACTAACCAACATTAGCATTTCAAATGCCCATATGCAGCCCAGCCAGGACTCAGCCATCTGGCCGGAATACAGGAGAACGAGAAAGGAACAAGAGAAGATGGAGGGAGTGTGAAAGAGGAACAGAGAGAGGGCATGATGCACAGAGAAAGAGACAGAGAGAAACGAAGAGAGAGAAAGAGATGAAATGGAAAAACAGTGGCATGTGTGGCATACTGTCAACGAAAGAGGCCAGGCATAAAAAATTGTAAGAACTGAGTCATCTGATGATGACTCAGAGAGAAAAAGAGAAAGTGAGAAAGAGAGAAGCACGAAAAAGAATGAAAAAGAGTATAAAGGCAAGTCGGACTTCAGTATCCCCCTCTCCCTGAAGCAGGTGTACTGTACTGTGATGACTCACTTCCTGTTGTAAGCATTACTAAAGGATACCACATTTTTTATTAAGTTGCTATTTATGCATTTATAATAAATGGATAATTATACAAATTACACATCATTATGTCATATGTTTCTCATTAATCTTTTTTTCTGTATTCTTTAGTCACCTTTTTTTTACTGCCATAACCAGCTTGACCTAATCACAACAAATTAGGGCTGCAATGATTAATCGCGATTAATCGTTTGCAAAATAAAAGTCTGTGTTTACGTAAAATATATGTGTGTGTTCTGTGTATAATAATTATGTATATATAAATAAACAGACATTCATGTATATATTTAAGAAAAATGTTACATTTATATATAAAATATTTATGTTTATATGTAATATAAAATATATATAAATATATATATATATATATATTTATAATACATGCATATATTTCTAGACTTTATACCTGTATGTGTGTGTATTTATATATACATAATTATTATACACAGAACACACACACATATATATTACGTAAACACAGACTTTTATTTTGCAAACGATTAATCGCGATTAATCGTTGCAGCCCTACAACAAATAGACAGATTAAACCAGTTGGACTAGTATATTATATTATATATTTTCACTTTTCAACTTAAATAGTTCTTTAGTATCAAGACAACTTAGCAAAAATTACAACAATAATAATTATTATAAGAATAATAATTACTATTATTATTATTATGCATAATAATAATATATATAATGTTTTTTTGTTTGTTTGTTTGTTTTTACTGTTATAGTCTAATGCTGTAGTTCTTATTTTTGTAGCCATAAAGCACAAATAAAATAATTCAAAATTGGTTATGGATATTATTTATAATTGTTACGGTTATATTTACTTTTCAACTTCCAATCAGCCAACCGTTTTTTATTATCAAAACAACTTTGCAATTTGAATAACAATACTATTATTACTACTCCTACTCCTACTAATTATTATTATTATGTTGCATATTACATTTTTATTTTTGTAGTCTAATGATCATTTAGTATTGTACCAAAAATCACAAATATTCTATTAATTAAAAATCAGACACTTAAAAAGCATTATCAGTCAATCTCAGCTATTCCCCCCAAATCTTCACATATAACATTTAAGGTTCATTATTCTGTTTTTTCCCAGTTGTTTACTCACATGTAGGCGTGGGCCCTGTGCGGGAGTTTATTCTTTCGATGGAAGCGCTTGGCTAAGGGGGTGAACACACACTCACTCATGATGTCTGCAGCGGTGTGATAGGGAGCGTGTGTTTGTGTAAGAGCTGCTCTGGGATCAGTTGAATCATGCCAGTGGGTTGATGACTGCATCGACGATCTGTCAATTACTGCAGAGCCGATGCAGTTTACAAGCAGTACAGTAGCAACACACACACATACAGTCTCTCTCTCTCTCTGTGCGTAGCAAATCTCCTCACACCAGGGGACTGGTAACTACCAACACGGCAACAGCTGAGTATTGCCAGCAACAGCAAAGCTTCAAAACAATCAACTCAACAGCAAACAACTGAAATAATATACCGCTACACACTGTAAGATTCAATGTATGATTATTATACAGCCTACAGTTTCACTATTTATCGTTCCACCAAAAGGCAGCATAGTACTGCCATTTCTCTCTTTCAGTCACACACATGGCAATAAATGTCCTTCAGACTTTGTCTCCTGTCCATCAGGACATGTAGGGTAATGTTTTTCCAGGAATAGTGCAGAGTAGTCCAGCCGTGCAATCCTGCGATGATCAGCATGAGTGACTTTAGATATGTGCATGTATTGTGCATGTATATGTGTGTGTTTGCTCATGACGGATATGCAGCTGTGGTAGGATCCCGGTCACATGGTGCATGAGTGTGTGGGCAAACCGTGCTGTCCCCACCTCCCGGGGCAAGTCACACAAAGGCACACGCAAAAACACATCATGGCAGTCCATGTTACAATAATAAATACACTACTGTTCAAAAGTTTAAAGATTTTTTTAATGTTTTTGAATGTATAGTATAGTATTATTTTATTTAATGCCATGTCAGCATCTGATGCTTTTTCATTGCAAAAACTCAATTACAAAAATACAAATAATCACAACAAAAACCAAGCAAACAAAAAACACAGCAAGAAATATTATACAAGATTTTTTAAATTAACATGTGATAAAAATTCTAACAACTTTTCAGGCAAAATCTAACTAAAGTCCTTAAGTGAACTAACTTCATAAACGATCAATGTCATTCTCACGTGAAGAAGAAAGTGACAGAAAACAGCAATGGAGGACATACAGCAGGTTTGTTTGAGCAAAAGCTGAAGGCTGCAAAAGGAAAAACAGCTGAAAAATACACATTGTGTTGCAACGGTATTGTGTTGTCATTCCCCTTGTAGCACGCGCAAGTGACGATTCTCTGTCAACCAATCAACATTCTGCAGTGAGTCTAGCTCCACCCTTTTGGTACTGGTACTATTGGTACTATTGTGCTTGGTACCCCAACGGAAGGGTCCCAAATAAGTGGTACGGTACAGTTCGGAATTAGGGTACCATTCACAAGTTTTGACAATGGAAACGGCAAAAATTGCGTACAGTACTGAACTGTACTGATCCGTACTGCTCGGTGGAAACGAGCCATTACAGAACATGCATAGAGTTGGGTCTTCCTTTAACCAAAAATGAATGAGTCAATCGTGTTGTTAAATAATTTCTTATTTCTTGGGCTTCACTTTTTGACTTTCTCTGTGTCTTGGGATTTTTCCATTGTGCACATCATGTACCTACCTAGACAAAACAAGTAGAAGTAGTCCTTGGACATACCGACACTCTCACACGCAACCAGAAGTTGAAGACACGCACACATTTACGCACATACATTTCTTATTTGTTATTGTATTTCTTGAAATGCCATACATGGTAAGGTTTGATTCTTAAGTCATATGATTGGATGCTCAGGCCATCCTGGAGATTGATGTTTGACCGATGTCTATAAATATGACCCTTCTTCCTACATAAATCTGGGAATGCTTTGTACCACACTTGATCTGTGTCTGCTTGGTCATTCTCCCGACATCACAGCGGTTGAGGCGCCTGTTTCTTAACTGATGACTGGAATTACAAATATTCTACCTATTATTGAGATTTTGATCTAACACTTGTATAATGTTTTTAATGAAGTTTCATCAAGAAAGAAAAAAAGTGCTCACTAAAGCTGTATTAAGGTGATGAAAAAAATCCAGTAAAAACATTAATATTGTGAAGCATTATTTATTCCTGTGATAGCACTCTTAGAGAATTACTCTTCTGTGTCACATGATCCTTCAGAAATCATTCTTCTATGGTGATTTGGTGCTTAAAAAAAACAAACAACAACAACAACAACAACAAACTTATTATCAAAAACAGTTGTGGACAGTTTTATGGAAGTAGTCATTTTTTCGGGATTATTTGATGAATAAAATGTTTAAAAGAACAGCATTTATTTGAAATATTTGAAATTAATCTGTTGTATTTTACTGTCATTTTTAAATAATTTAATGCATCCTTGCAGAATAAAAGTATTTATTTCTTTCAAAAACTTTTTTTTTTAAAGTTTTTTTATAGCAAAAATAGTTTATATATAAAATACATGTGGAGAAAGAAAATATGGTGGCCACAATATTTAAGAATTTATTCATATGATTTATTAATTAATAGACATATTTTATTAATTTCTTCTCTCAGTTTTGTTAAATTCTAGCCATGTTTAATTCATTTGTTTCATCATTTTAGGTAAATCGTGTCCATGTTGTATAAATTTGTCCCTTTTGTGGCCATAATATTTTGTATTTTTTCCTTTGCAGAGCTCCATAGTTTAACAGCTAAAAGGAAAGATTATTAGTGAATAATGACTTAAATTTTAACTGAATTCAGAAGACTACAGATATAGTGCATGTTGTCATATGGACCATTTTAATGATGCTTTTTTGTCATTTTGAAGGCTGACAGCCCGAGTCCTCATTCACCTTCATTGAAAAGAGAGACCACGGTATCATACAGCAAGTCATACTGGTTTGGAACAACATGAGGGTGGGTAAGCAAATGATATTTACATCTGTTCATTCAGCAGACACTTCTAGCTATAATTCTTCACACTTATATCTGATTTAATACATGACATCAGAAGAAGATAAGGAACCCTTTCTGAAGCTTAAACTGTAATGAGAGCAAAACATGCATGTGTATTAGTTGTGTGTGTACACATGTATTTTCATGAAATCACCCGTGGGCAGATGCTGACAGAAAGGAATATTTCCGTGCGAGTCAGTGAATGGCTGTTAATTGAAAGTGTCACTCAGACCGCTACATGCGTTAGTGTAACCTGTTAAAGAAAACGTTCATCAACAGAAAGACAACCAAGTGGTTCTGCAAATATTAGCTCAAAATGGCCACCAGAACACTTTCAACACACTATAATTTATTATACGCTAATCTTGCATACATTAAAATACAGATAATAGGCAATCTGGGATTATAATTTTGTCAGGTGCCTCAGTAACAAAATACAGTACCTCACGTTCTACCACTAGACAGAAGTGCATGGGCCAATCAAAACTGATTTTTAAATACATAATACTCACAATAATACAAGTAATTCTACACAAATATACACGACTCAGCAGACATCAGTACAGCTTTAGCTTGCTCTATAAAACCAATAATAAAGTAATAAAGAGCAGCACCATTAACTTGATCTAAAAGAGCCATTTGCTTTTCAATAGAATGATCTTGCATTATGCTAATGTCACTATATAATTATACCATCTGCCATTATATAGTGGTGCACTTTAAAATTGTCACTGCAATCAATGTGTCATGATTTTTTAGTAATTGACATGCATTATTATGTTTAAAAGTCATTCCACAATAACCTCTAAAACATTTCATGCAACCCCGCAAGAATCTAATAAAGCTTTCAGAAAAAGCTAAAAAACTAGCAAACAAAAAGCAGACTGACAGATAAACAGAGAGTGTGCCATTGATCTTTAAGGGATTATTGAATTGTTTCCTCAGCTAGTTCTGTGTAAATCTATACCAATTTATGTGTCACTGTGATCTCACCACAAACCACAAGCAATCCACAACGAATATCAAATATACACAATCGGAAAGTAATCAGAAACTTTTACTCTACAGATTACACTATCGGTGGCCCATGTTTTGTGGCTGTAGTACCAATGAAGACTCGTTTCAATTAATTTCAATAGAGTTTGGTGTTAGCATGCTGCTAAGCTAACACCACAGTACTCCGAGCACAAAAATACATAGCAAAAACTATTTTTTTTTTGATAATATAAGCTTATTTATAATTCTCACCTCTTCCACCATCTTACATTGACTTTTCACAGAGCTCATTGCAAAGTATTATAGAATTGCCTTCTCTACAAAGAATACATGTGATGCTGCCTTAGAATTTGGCCTAAACAAGGTAGGAGGCGGTATAATTAAGCTGCCTACTTTCTGGAACAGCCATGTAATGTCTTAAAATGCTATCTCCGTAGGCAGCACACTAGGTTTTGAAACTAGAGCTTTTATCTTTGCTACAGGGGCTGGTGTAACACAGCTCAGAACAATTTTATTATCAATTTTATCAATTTTCATAATCATGTTAAATTAGTTCAGGCTCAGAATTACAGTAATTCCACCGTATCAGTCTAGTATCAGTAGCCTTGAGTTGGGAGTGATTTTGTCTGTGAGATCTTCAATAAGGGTGCAGAGAAAAAGGTATTGAACTCGTCTTTGTAGTTTGTGTTATAAAGCACATAAAACAGAAAATCACATTCACATCATTCACATGTTCACTATTGTTCAAAGGTTTGGGGTTGGTACCATTTTTTAAAGAAATTAATACTTTTATTCAGCAAGGATGCATTAAATTGATTGAAAATGATAGTAAAGTCTTTTATAATGTTACAAACGAGTTCTACATCAAATAAATGCTGTTTTTTTTTTTTACTTTCTATTCATCAAAGAATATTGAAAAATGAGTCACAAGTCATCTGAAGCCATATGATAAAACAGACTGAAATGTTGGTATTCACAGAAAATATTCATATCCATCTGTTATGACACACATTTTTCTTTGTCTGCCAGAAGCAAAGTTATTCATATGATATAAAGAGCCATATACAAATAAATATGAATGTTAATGAGACTTAAAGGAATAGTTCACCCAAAAATTTTATCAATTACTCATGTCGTTAAAAACCTGTATGACTTTATTTCTTCTGTGGAACACAAAAGAAGATATTTTGAAAAATATCTCCATGGTTTTTGTTCATATAATGAATTTCCTTTAAATAACCTTGTTTTATGTTCCACAGAAGAATCAAAGTCATACAGAGTAAATGGCAGAATTTTCATTTTGAGAGCTTTAAGAGCTACAGTGTAGGTTAGAGGTCTGCACGGGTTTTAAACTAAAGCCTGAACCCAACCCATACCCAAGATCGTTTGACCCGACCCGAACGGTACTTTTAAAGTTTAACCCGAACCCGACCTGAACCCGAAATCCGTCGCTATATAGTTGTACCATTCTTGAGCTATTTATTGGTTGAATGACAAGATCATATCGTACAACATTTAAATAGACAGAAACATCAGGCTAAGTAGTAGAAAAGACGCACAGAGGCCATTTGACATGCTATCGTGCTACATTTTTATTCATATAGTTTACACTCAGTCATGTAGCCTATCATATCGTACAATGTTTTAAACATTTAAATACACATATAAAAATTTTTAAAAAATACAAAATGTGTATGATGTAGTGTTTTAGGTGATAGTAGCCTGCTCTTGACAAAGCTGATTTCTAAGAGACACAAGAGAAACACGGCTATTTGATTTACGAACGCGCTTGGCTCATTTCATTTATAGAGTTTACACTTATTTGTCTAAATATACATATCAAATGATGTAGTATTTTACAGTAGACCTACAACCTCTTGACAAAGCTCTGATTTCGGGGACAGAGACGGCAGCGCGGTTATTTGATTTGTGGCTACTCTCAGTTTACAGTCGTTCACTTTGCACACACATTATTGCGTAGTAATTTTAGTGGCTTGTGTATAATTGTGTTATCCCCTGGCTCACCTGTTATTCGGTAGAATTCGTTGTGCTGCTTTCCCTACATCAATTGGCCCAAGATTTCCCTCAGTAATTGTTTGCCTTATCGCACTCATAGTCAGAGGTTTGAGTGTCGTGTGCCGAAAGAGTGCGCAAGAGCGGGATCACATGCGCAAAACAGTTAATATGTGAATTATAAATGTGCTCCCACTCTCTCCCGCTCTTTCGAGCACAACACAGAAGACGCCGGCATGCAAGACTTGTATAATAGCCTATATAGTTTTTCTCAGTTACAGACCCGAACCCGAAGCTATTCATAAAACCTTAACCCGAACTCGACCCGAGCCCGACGGGCCCCGAAGAACTCGCGGGTCTGCACCGCAGGTTGCAGACCTCTAGTGTAGGTGACATTTCGAAATAAAAGATGATTGTACTGTGTCAAATTAAATTTTTCAGTGTACTAGTTCTTTAAATCTGATGCTGACAGTTGTATTGCACCTTTAAAATTGGATGCTGAATTTAGAATTAATTCACACTCAAAGGCACATGGTTTTCCTCCTGAAATGGAAAGTTAACATACAGTCTCTGAGTCATCTGTCTCCTTGAGAGTAGAGCTGCACATGCAGGTAAAGGTGTGAGACAGTGAGAATGTGTCATTGCAGGATGTTAAAGAGGCCATATTATGCCCTTTTGTAAAGTCTTGTTTTTGGGGTCTACTAGAAAAGGTTTTCATGCTTGAATGTTCTAAAATCTTATTTTAATGCCCTACATGTCAGAGAGCTACCCACAAGGCTGTCAGCTCCGACATAACCATGAGTTTCAACACACTCTGGATATGAATGAATAAAATGCAATGTGAATTTCAAATATTTATAATGCAAATATTATTATTATAGAATAACATACAAGATTACTTGCTTAGATGTCCAAATATGACAATGTTACCATTTCTAGAGTGAATCATAGAGCATTGGAAGCTTTCATTTTGCACACTCAGCAAACAACAAATCTTCATGCAGTGAGCATCAGAAGCCAAAGAGAGTGTACGTCATTTCTGCACTCCCTCAAAATGCAGTGTTTGGCAGTCACAGTGCACTTCCTGCTTAAAGCTACAGGCCAGAACTGCTAAAGAGCCCAGGGGGATCATCTCTGCGTTCATTACTAAAGGCTCAGCTTGAGAACGCACTGTTGGAGAATAAGACTGCTGCCTGTCACGACACAGAGCGCTGTATAGTCTTGCTTTTTTGTACAACCTCAAGCAGCCTGTCATTTACACCAAACCGGATCACAGCTTCAGCAGCACAGAAGACAGAAACACTGAGTGACGACATGAACGTTTTAGGCTTAAAATAGCAGGACTGCTGAAAATACAAAGTAACACACTACACTGAACTCCACAAATCAGTCTGAACAAGATGAATGTTCAAGGAAGAAAAATACTGACATCATTTAGTGTTTAAATATAGACAGTAGGCAAATAATCTGGGGCCCTGTTTACACCTGGTATTAAGATGCATTTTGGTCAATCGGATCACAAGTAGATGAGGGAGACACATTCCCGCTTACACCTTGTGTTTTAATCCGTCTCTTTTGTCCACTTTCAACCACTTCTGTCCTGATTTCTTTAAGGGGAGGTTCTATGGGTGGGTAAATGTATGTTTTTTCCAGATCTTTCGATCTAATGGACTAAATAAGCTTGTGCAATTTACATATGAAAGCGCCCAGAGATGACGGAAAAACACACGGAGAGCATCAGCTTTCGTTTCTGCTCTGATAGCCGCAAGACCATGCCGAAGTTAGTTCGAAATCAGGAATGGTGAGAGAACATTGTGCTTGGTACATTTTTCGTCTTGGGTCTTTAGCTGGCAAAGTTTAAATCCTGTCTGGCTAGTTCACTTCCCATTATGTTTAGCATTAAGTAAGTTTTCGACAACCTCTAGAAGTGGTCGAAGGTGGACAAGCTCAAAACGTTTTAGACACCTGTTTTTAGCGTCATCTACTTGTGATTTGATCAACCAAAATGCACCTTAATAACAGGTGTAAACATGGCCTGACTAACTCAAACAAAACCAGGTATAACCTTCAAATGGATTGAGCTGATCCAAATATATTAAATAATGTATACATTTATAACCTATACATTTACAAATAAATTATTTAGACAAAAAAACAGTAAAAACAAAATTTTAAATATATTTATACAAAAATGTTCAATTCAAGTATGTCTGCAAAAGGACTCAAATGAATCAGTCAATTGTTTCTGCACAGGTTGATTCACATGAACCACTCGAACGAACCACTTAAATAATATTATTCTCAATCCCAATATTACTTGAAGGAGAGAGGACAATATAGTCCACGTTTCATGTTAATGAAAGACTTCAACACACTGCTCTCACCAAGTTAACTTAGCAACATGAGAAGAAAGCTTTCTATCCATATTTTTAGACATGCTAGCAAGGTAAGCCATGCCAATTATTCACTGAGGTGCCATGCTGAGTAGCCTAACTTTTTTAGTCAGCTGTCTCAGTCTCTTTCTGTGACAGGACTTACAAGCTTCTCACTGCTATATGGTAACTAAATGTCATTTCATATGTTCAGACCTGTGTTTGGAATGAATGTGATGCAGTAGAGACATACACACTGACAAAAATCTGTACATGTAAACACAGTAACATGATGGATAAGAAACAAACTTTACGCAGAGCTAAAACAAAAATATAGTTGGAAGGAAAAACTGAATTAGTGTGAGTAAAGATAAAGCAGATAAAAATTGTGACTGTGGCTCAAATCCAATGCATTAAACAGACAGGAAATGACCAGGGCTAATAGTACAGCAGGATACATAGCCCGGGGTTAGAAAGAGAAAGAGAGGGTGAGAGAGAGGTCAAAGCTCAGAAGAAATCTTTAGCATTTTTGAACTCATATACCACTCAAAGGCTGTAACCACTATACTCAATTAGGGGTGGGTGATATGACCAAAATCTTATTTCAAGGTATGAGTAATTTTATTACACGATAATGATAAATATCACAATATAGGTATTTTTCCCTTAAATACATTTTTGATACCAAAAAAAAGCTCTTAAGCTTACTGAAGACAAGTAAACAGTCAGTGATAAGAACAAAGAAACTAATTACAAGCAATAAGACAAACTATAATAGAACAGACACAAATAAAATAGACCTACCTGAAAAACTAGCTACACTAGAATATGAAATACTACATAAAACTGTATAATCAATTGTTTAAAAAAATACTGCATAGTCTTTACTATGTAAATTAAATCTACATTTATTCTCATTAAAGTTACAAAAGTGATTCTGTCAAGAACAGTGAAAGATTTGAAAGACAGACGGCAGGGTTTATTAGGCTGCTGTCACTTTAAGAGCGAATGCACGGACCCAATATACTGTTACACATGCGTTTTCTTTCTCAACTGTTTACATTCACTGAAGACATAATTGACTGAGTTCACGTGGATACTTGCAAAGACGGGCATTTTGACACATAATAGTGTGTATCTGACTGTTCAAGCCCAATAAGGCGGCAAAAAGAACTCAGTTTAGTACTCGTACGCTCTATGAGCAGCAGCTTAACGGATTAGTTCACTTTAGAATTAAAATTTCCTGATAATGTACTCACCCCCATGTCATCCAAGATGTTTATGTCTTTCTTTCTTCAGTCAAAAAGAAATGAAGGTTTTTGAGGAAAACATTCCAGGATTTTTCTGCATATAATTTACTTCACTGAGGTACAACAGGTTGAAGGTCCAAATTGCAGTTTCATTGTAGTTTCAAAGTGCCCTTTGAAGCTGCATTGAAACTGCAATTTGGACCTTAAACCCATTGGTAGAAAGAAAAATCCTGGAATGTTTTCCTCAAAAACAATTTCTTTTTGACTGAAGAATGAAAGACATAAACATCATGACATGGGGGTGAGTACATTATCAGGAAATTTTAATTCTGAAGTGAACTAATCCTTTGAGCATTATGAGTTCTCTTTCACTGCTTAATGCATGTCAACCGTGATTCTTAAACATGCATTCAAATGATAAGCTTTCGTGACGGCGCAGCACGGCAACGTCACGTGAGCGCAACTGCAATAGAGACGATAGTTCAAAATCTCTACCAGTTGACAACTTTCTACAGATTAATCGTGTCTACTACTGGTATAATGCCCACCCCTATGCTCAATGTTCAAAAGTTCAAGATAAAAGTATGCTCAATGATTTAATATAGCATTAAAGGGATAGTTCACCCAAAAATGAAAATTCTGTCATCATTTACTCACTCTCAAGTTCCAAACCTGTATGAATTTCCTTGTTCTGCTGAACACAAAGGAAGATATTTGGAAGAATGTCAGTAACCAACCAGATCTCACCCCCCATTGACTACCATAGTATTTATTTTTCCTACTACGGTAGTAAATAGGGGGCGAGGTCTGTTTGGTTACTGATATTCTTCCAAATACCTTCCTTTGTGTTCAGCAGAACAAAGAAATTCATACAGGTTTGGAACTACTTGAGGGTGAGTAAATGATAACAGAATTTTCATTTTTGGGTGAACTATCCCTTTAAACTGGAAAACAGTTGGTCAGAGTATGAATCTGAAGGCCTTGCACAGGAATAACAGCCTGCCCGTCTAGTTACATTCACTTACTATCATGCAACAAGAGTGATGAGGCACTTAATAAATAATTCCTTATTGCAATGGATGACAGACCTCCAGAACCTTCCATCATGACGCCGACAGTGAGGGTATTAAAAAAAAAAACTACAAGACCAACTTGCTGGCAGAACACTTGCTGAAGAACAGCGATTCCCTCTCACATACTCAGTCTCTCGCTTCCTCTTTGACAGTGTTGTAACTCTCAGCAGCCTGTAAAACAGCTGAAATCTCTCCAGCACTGTTTAAAACCTTCAGACGAGAGGACTAACGGATTCAGAAGACCCCCCACCAGCTGAAAAATAGAGAGAGAGAGAGAGAGCCTAGAGAGAACACCACAGCCTTTTTCTGCACAATGTACTAAAGAGTTTTATTATGCTTTTTTGACAGGACTCAAATCTGAATGCTGTATCCGATCCTTCATAGTGCCAGTGTAAGAACATGAGGTTTGTAGCATTACGGAACAGAGCATGTTCCTTCAGCCAAGGTTGTTTTATGAAGAAGCAATGGAGGCAGCACCTCCCCAAAATTTGGAAGAGAAAATAATTGACAGTACAATAATAAAACAAAAATGACGAAAAATGCTACGACTGGCTGATAAACCTGTCAATGTGAGAATACCTGCCTCTCGTTCTCACAGATGGTCCCTAAATCAGACATACTAGTGTAAATGAATAAAATAATAACAGAGTAAACATCTCTGATATCACCACTTTGCGTCACATTAGAGTGAATATGAACTTGACCTGTTAAAGATACAATATGTACGATTTTTGGATTAAAATATCCAAAACCACTAAAACAAAATATTTGTTGACTTGTGTGCTTACATTATCCCAAAAGTTTCCAACAACATTTAAATCCAGAGAAATCAGCAATTTTAACCAGTAACAGCCCATGTCATTGTGTCACCTGTAAATGATGTTAAATGTAAATTTAAATGTAAAGAAGCGGCAGCAGCCGCCTGTGGCATATAAGCATAATAAAAAGGCAAAATGTCCCTCTCGGCCCCTTGCTTCATACCAGAGAAATGTTAATAAAACTTTAATACATTAGCTCATCCATGATTTCTGTGCGTCGGATTGCTTTCCATCAGCTGTGGAGGTGAAGACAACAACTCCCATGATTCCACGCTCATTCACGGCATCATCAAGCTACCATTGTTATTGATTCGACCTCTAGCAACGAAACTTACATACTGTGCTTTTGACTGATTTTCTGCTCAGTTAAATTAAAGTGAGACCATTATGACACATGCAGTTTTTACAGTGGATACTGTTGACTAATAATGGTCCAAAAAAGGTGACTCTTAAAATAGCCAAACACAAATTATTTTTAAATGCTTACTGTAAACCTATAGTAGTTAATTTGAAGAAATATTATTTAAAAAAAGTTTACAAACTTGAATTTACTAAAAAAAGGATGCTAATATAAACATAAAAATATACATTGAAAAAAATGAACATCTAAATTAACAGGTTATGAAATTCACAAATGTTTAATAATCACTGAATCAATACAAATACACTAATTTATACCAACAAAACGTGTTAAATCAGGTAGAAATAGCTCTTTATGCTACCATTTTTACAGTGGAGTATTGTGTTCTTGTTAATCGTGTAAAATGTAATCGTGTAAAACTCCAGAAACTGTGTAAAAATCAAATGAGAATGTTTATTGTTAGTCTAGTGTAAATTAACCAACCAAACAAACAAACAAACAGACCAGGGACCTCATTTCAAAAGACCACCACACATGATCACCTTTAGTGTGTTCAAACAGGTTATACCAAATCCAAAGGACTACAGAAGCTTCAGAAATATCATTGGACTGTAAAATATTTGAATATACAACAGTCATGTCAATATGTACAGTACAGCACTCATAAAAGAGGAAAAATGATTCAAGCGTGAGTCAGTATTACACTTGTTTTCAAATGAGGGTAATCCTGTGTTGAGGGAACTTGTGACCTACAAGTCATTGCCAAGAACATGCATTCAAAAACAGGGAACAAGGCTCAAGCTCACAAACTCTGTACATTACAGGTATTCAAGTAATAACATATAATTTAAACGCATAACTGGCTGTTTTTTGTAGTGGTTTCTTCTGACTCGTTGGCCTCAAGCGTTTTCTCTGCGGCTAGAGATGCGCTTCCATTTACAATAAACAGAGGACTCGAGCGCACGCATATTGCGCGTTTTTTTTTTACGTTGTTTTCCCAGTGATGCTTCATAACAGGGTCATTTAAATGAACGAAGTCCACCTAGCACAAGTCAACGAACAATTCCAGCCAGTCGTGTCACAAAAAAAAAATCATAACATTGCGTCTTACCAGTACACAAGCTTGTTATGAAGAATCGCTGGAGTCTTATCCGACGCACAGTTGATGCACCACATTGTTGCGAGAAACACGTCCGGATGCGCAAGCGCTATTTCATTTGATCGCTAATTTGGCTCGAGAGCTGACAGCGTCCCTCACGGCGTGCGCGCGGAGTAGGATTCACTTTAAAAGGCATGATTTGCGATTTCATGTGCTGTCATTAGCGAGGAGATGATGAGAAGCTCATTCTCTCATCCTTGGCCACCCTCCTCCTCCTCATCCTCCTCCTCCCCACTCGTTCCATCTCTCTCTCTCTCCCAATCCTTTGAATCTCTTCAGGCTCGTGCAGCCAGCGTGACACAGCAGTAAGGGCGCGAAAACGCGTCTGCCAGCAGAGCTTGGCAAACCGCTTCCTGTTCGCAGCGCATGATCCACACCTCAGGCATCATTGCTTCGACTCATCTGACAGGCTCTGTTCGGTGACATTAAGATCAATCAGCGTGTCATGTGACATAATCTGTGTGAGTCACATCTCCATACGTCGCACGGTCCAGGAGAACCATATGGTGTCAATCTGGTGGTCAATTCTATCACTCAGTTCAAAGTGCACTCTTAAAAATAAAGGTTCAAAAAGTGCGTTTTTTGCAGCGATGCCATAGTAGAACCATTTTGGGTTCCCCAAAGAACCTTTCAGGGCATTATTTTCTAGTGTGTAGAACATTTTAGTAATCTGAAGAACCCTCTTCCGATATAAAGAATCTTTTGTGCATTGGAAATGTCCTGCGGATGCTAAAGGTTCATGGAAGCACAGATGCCAATAAAGAATCTTTATTTTTAATAGTGTGGATGTATCATTCCATGTTTCTCTCCTCATTTTGCACATCTGACATTTCTTAATTAATGTTTTGCGTTTTGTCAGTGGACTTGGTACAATGAAGTATGCTGAGGGACACTTTTCAACCCACTCTGTTGTGACAAGTCTCTTATCTTGAGCAGTCTCGTTATGACAATGGCCAGCTCTGCCTCCATCTTTTACATGGACATCAAAACACAGGAGGGATTTGTGATATTTCTCTCTCTCTGTCTCCATCTTTCTCCCTGGCCTCAGGACAGCTTTATATAATTCATCATCTTCCATATTAGCCACCATTTTGATGCCTTCTCCCCATGTTTGTCATCTGTCTCATTCTTCAGCACAAGCTGCTCAGTGTTCTGTTCACTTAATCTCTCCTGTGTCACTTTCTCTTTTTTTTTTTTTTTTTTCAGGGTTCATACGGTCATGGTAAACCTGGAAGTTTCTGGCCAGGTAATATTAACTATTCCAGGACAGGAAATGTTTATAGTCAATATACATTGCTCTGGTTATGCTCTGCATGGGGATTCCTCTATTTCTTTTTGGATACTTCACAAATACTCACTGTTAATATATCATAATTGGTACCTGATATACAACTGAAAATCCTAATGGCAATCTTTATAAAATTATTTTATGCACAGGGCCTTCCCAGGCATTGAGCGAGGCCCAGTGCTAGTTAGTGGAAGAGGGACCCCCCTCAGTCCGATTGCGTTCTGAGGAGGGGATCCCTTGGTCCATTTGTGATTGTGCTCCGGGTTGGGTAGGTTGAGGCGGATATCCCTGTCGGTCCATTCGCAATCCGTGTAAGGACCCTAGTGACAGCCCTGCTAATGCAGTAGTTATAAAAACTGGACTGGATATTAATTTAAAAATGTCCAAACCAAGGGAATTCTTCAGTAACATTTAAAAAAAAAACTAAAATTATGGCCTACATTTGTAAGACTCTCATGACCTACATTTTGCCATTCATCACTCTCTTGTGTGTTATTTTTAAGAACATGAATGAGAATTAATGAGTTGGCTACATTACTGTCCATAATTGCAAAAAATGCAGCAAAATAAACAGCAAGGGCATTAATAGCATACAGAAATATGCCAAAAAGCTGTGTAGCAATACCTTTTCAAAATAAAAGTCAGAATATGGAGGTGAATTGCAAATTGGATGTGCTGGCTTGTCATGAGAATGTTTGGCCTACTGCACATTGTAAAAAAAAAAATATTATTATTATTTTTTTTTTTGGTAAAAAAAAAATAATAAAAATAGAACAATACAAGAAAACACTATTTCAATCTTTCTACTTCAAAATTGCACGTTTAAAATGAGGATGCTTTTTCTTTTGCAATTTCACTGGAACCGGAAGCCTCAGATGATTGATATACACATGAGAGCAAGATTTACAAAATGCATGATGGGTGCTTAGGAAACTCAATGAATATGGCAGTAGCGTGCCCCTTTAATCGTGAAAGTGAAAGTGCCCTTTTCAGCCGTGGTACGATGCCCATGGAATGCGATTTCGGAATGCAATTTCCCCAGAACTTGCCCCCTGTCCCTGTGGAGGTCTGCACGCCACTGCAAACTGGTGTACAAGAATCACCTATTGTGGCTCTTTGAACATGCTGGGCAATTGCACATTCACCTCTTTCTCACCCTCCTGCGATTGCAAACAAAATACAGTCATGCTTCATCTTACAAAAATAAACAGAGCTCATATGCACAGGTAAATTTCGTGCTTTCACACTGAGAAAACACATCACCACAAATGCTAGGTATACATTGAAACCATCCTGCTGACAAACTGTAGACCTACATCATCTCAATGTGCTTTGAGCGACTACTCATGCAGCACTCAGTCTATTTTAATGTCACCAGGGCACCACGTGATGCGTATCTCTACATGATTGGACAGACATGATGCTTCATGACTGTGCTCTATCGGCCTCCTGTGGTGGGCGGAGTCAACGTCAGTCTCCTTGCATTTCCCCTTTCATGATTCCCAAAGAACAACGCTACAACGTGCTGCTGACTGCAATATTAATAAAGTCTAACTAGGTCATTTGAGCTATCAGAAAGTCTCTGCTTCAGAATTTCAGAATGCAGCAAGTTCAACCAGCTGAGAGGAATGGAGACATCACTTTAGATTATGATTTCTGCATAATGAACACTAATGAAAACATATTCATCTTATTTTTATAATAGTGTATATATCAGAACCTGACAACTCAAAAGAATAATAAAGAGAAAAAGACAGAGCAGCCAGAAAAAGAAATTGCGGTATAACATTGTGACATTATTTTAATGACAATTGAGCATTAATATTAAATTATTAAATTTAACATAGCCCAATTAGATTTGCTCAGAAACAAGTAATAGATTAATAAGACCAAAGACTGCCCGTTTTATGTTCCCAAAATGAATTATATTTCAGGTTTAACCTGAGCCAACGGCAAATCCCAGAAGCACTGGCCGAGATGAAGCTGTTCTCAGTGGGTACACGAGCACTGAATGGCCGCTGATGGCCTGGAGCTTGCATCTCTGAAAACAAATTGTAAAATAGGCACTATGATTAAATATGAGTCACATATTTCAGGTCTAAACAACTACATTCTCGGCTAAAAACTCTTAAAACTACAGTTCGTGGTACAAGAAGTGGATTTGCTTGGCCGCCATGACAGACGCTTCAAGTGGAGTGATACAAACGGTGAAAAGGTGTGTTGTTATCACTGAAATATTACACAGCTCTCAGCCAATCAGATTCAAGAACCAGAAAGAACTGTTATATAATATATAAAAAATATGAAAATTATATTTTGAAAAAACTGGAGCACTGGAGTAATGATGCTGAAAATTCAGTTTTGCCATTACAGGAATCAAGTTTTAAATTATTACTGTTTTTACTGTATTTTTGATAAATGCAGCCGTGTGCTTTTTTCAAAATATAATTTCGTACCTATAGAGTGAACGGTGAATTGGAAATGTTTTCACAATCTTGATCCATAAATAATAAAGCAAGAAACTCTCAACCCTTTCTGTTCCTGCTTCATAATTTTTCCACCATTTATTATTCTCGCTTTACTCTCTATTTGTCCATTACTGTAAACCTGTGTACCTATCTCTTGCTCATCATTTGTTTTTCTCCATCTCCTTCTCATCTATTTGTAATCATACAGCCCCCTCTCTCTTTTTATTCATTATCTCGCTTTCCCCACTGCTTCCACCCTTTATCCCTCCTTCTCGATGCTGTCACTCTCTCTGGAAGAGGCAGACTCAGAGAAGGGGAGAGGGGGGCGGGGATGAGAGGAGAGAGTTGCTTGGTGACGGTTGCTGAGAAACGGATGTGGGAGGGGTTGCAGTGAGCCAGAGTCAAGAGTGGCGTTGCCTTGGCGACCGAGGTTTCACACTGTCTTACAGGATTTGGCGCAAGATGGGAGGGATCACTGTACCTCTGAGGGGTTTTTAGCATCTTATATCCACATATACAATATAAACATACACAAGTACACACATAAACACAAGAGCTAATCTTATTTTAAGGATAAAAGTCAAAAAGAATACAAAAACCAAAACCGGTGACGGCAAAATGTGCTTTTTTAATTTCATTTTTATTCCTATTTGAAAGCAAAGTAATGAAAATGCTGTAAAATTTACAGCAGTTTAAAATATTCAAACAATTTGAAAACAGGCCTGAGGATGCTTGAAAACAATTTAACTTCCAATGCAGGCGATGCCACATCAAATCCCAATCTCTTAAAGGGATAGTTCACCCAAAAAAATTAAAATTTGATGTTTATCAGCTTACCCCCAGTGCATCCAAGATGTAGGTGACATTTTTTCTTCAGTCGATCACAAATGATGATTTTTAACTGCAACCGCTGCCGTCTGTCAGTCTTATAATAAGAGTGGACGGGAACTCGAACAATAAGAGTCTAAAACACTTCCATAGACAAATCCAAATGAAACCCTGCGGCTCGTGACGACACATTAATGTCCTAAGACACGAAACGATCGGTTTATGTGAGAAACCGAACAGTATTTATATAATTTTTTACCTCTAATACACCACTATGTCCAACTCTGTTCAGCTTCCGGTGAGTGAGGTCAGATCGCGCTCTGACAACGGAAGTGATGTCTCGCGCTCATTGAAGTATATGGGCGAGACATCACTTCCGTCACCAGAACGCGTTTTTTGACCTCACTAGCAAGAAGCTGAACGGAGTTGGACATAGTGGTGTATTAGAGGTAAAAAATGATATAAATACTGTTCGGTTTCTCACACAAACCGATCGTTTCGTGTCTTAGGACATTAATGTGTCGTCACGAGCCGCAGGGTTTCATTTGGATTTGTCTATCGTGTTTTATTTACTCTTATAGTCCAAGTTCCCGCTGACTTGCGTTATACCACTGACAGACGGCAGCGGTTGGAGTTAAAAATCATCATTTGTGTTCTACTGAAGAAACAAAGACACCTACATCTTGGATGCACTGGGGGTAAGCAGATAAACATCAAATTTTCATTTTTGGGTGAACTATCCCTTTAAAGGTGAAATATGCTATTTCTGTAACCATTAGCGCCACCAAATGGAATTGCGAAAATAATGATTATTTCCAAAAAGGTTCCCAAACACTTCCTCATCTGGAGGCACAAACAAAAAGGGATGATTAAACCGTCACTGTCTGTGTTTCACATTAAGCATGTCAACCTATTGATTACATACTGTATAATTGTGTCTGTGACTGTGTCTGTTTGGGGTCCCTTGATGTAAACATGAATGCAAAGACTATTTGAAGGGCCAGATATTGTTTCATTTACTTCAAAGCAGGAAGATATCAAGGGAATTTATTATTTCAGTTAACCATATACACTACCAATCAAAGAATTTGGGTTATTAAGATTTTTAATGTTTTTGAAATACATTGAATATAGTAATATTGTGAAAATAACTTTTCTGTTTGAATAGATTTTAAAATAGTAATCAAATATTGTTTATCATGCATAAATAGCATTTGTATGTGTATATGAAAGAACAGTTATGCTATTATTTATATGACTGGCTGTAATTTGCAAGCGAGTTTAGCCATCTTCAATCTAGCTTGCTAATAAACGATAATTACGCGTCATCATAAAAAGATAATTACGATGCATAGTAATCTGTTGAGTTACAACATTGGCAAACCGTTTTTGTGTCGAGACACGACAACTTAGCGGAGCTTCCTGAGCTTCGGACACAGACGATAAAGTCCCACCCTCACCCGTGATGCATGTCGTTCTCAGTGTTGCCAGATTGGGTTGACGGTTCCCAGCTCAAAAGCTCACCAAAACCCACCCACTCCAAAAAAAAACCCCCCTCCAAAATATTAACTGCCAAAATAATATTGATTACACCCACCACAGGTGTAATTCATTTTTTGAGAGTTTCCTACTCTTTACCGTGAAACTTATTTAGGTCAATTGCTTGAATATAGAGCTACAAGTTCAAAATCTGGTCCTTTATCATGCTAAAATCCCATCACTCATGAGTCATCACATCTCACCAATCATCAAAGACAAAGCAAATTGATTGACAGGTCTTCTTTACCAGGCCCTGATTTAAACTGAACCAATAAGGGTTGTGAAAGGAAAGGAAATGTATCGATGCACACTACAATTTTTTCTAATGTGATACTTTCCTTATTATACACATTCTAATGTATCAAAATAACATGAATAAACATAAAAGCAAAGGGAAAAAAAAACACCCAATGCCTTTTTCTCCAGTCCAACCCAAGAAGCCCAATTGGGTGGGAACCAGCCCAATCTGGCAACACTGGTCATTATTGGCTGGAGCAACACACCCACTGGCCGAAGGTTGCAGCCTAGAAATGCCCAGAGAGCACAGGAATTCAAAAAGAAAACATGAAAATACAGACACAGACCAGTGTCTCTGTAGACACAAACACCATTGCACACTTCTAGTTGACCATAAGTAATGATTGGGAGGCATTATTTATGTATGAGTCTGCTTTTTTTTCAAAAATACATCGACTGATAAGGATGACCCAAAAACTATTCTAACATTATGAGGACACAGGAGATGGAAACACATTTACATACATGCACATCAGGAAGCTGTCCCATCTAGAAGCTGAATACACATTGACGGGCCTACAGAGGGAGCTGTCCATTGTGCTGAATACAGCCATCATCATTCATAGCAACTTGACCTCCTTTATAGTGCTTCACAACTAATTTAGATCATTCAGTATTTGTGTTTTAACCAACATGAAATTATTCATATCAGTTGTCAACTAGACAACTGATTTAGTTATTTATTTATAAACATGGATATTTTTCTTACAGCTGTATGGATTACTTTTATGATGGATGGATGTGCTTTAAAGGTGCATTGCAAAACTTTGGCCTCTCCATCACCACCTGTGGTCAAAATACAAAATTGCATGTTGTTCAAAATACAAATTGATGAAGGCTTACTTTAATCAGGCAAGCAGAGATTTTTCAAGTAATTGCTATTGTTATTAAATAATAATTACAATAATTCAGAGTGCAAAAGAAACTTTTTGCAAAGTTTTTCCATAGTGCTGCAATTTATAGCTTTAACAAGTTGCTAGAAAGTGTGATACAAGGATAATTTTGACCAACAAATAAGCTTCTCTTTTAATCCCATTATCCCATTATGAATTATGCCGCAATTACTCCCCACACTTTATTAGGGTGTAAAATTAACCTCAAAGCAAGTCAGGATTCCAAATAAGGACACAGGGAAACTGAAGCTTAAAACTCACTGATCATGTCTAATCAAAAACGTTTAGTTACACACAGAATAAATAAGTGGTGAGCAAACAGTCACGTCTGCACGCCACTGTACCGCAACGTGATTTAGCTGGTGCCTGTCTGCAGGGTAGCGTGACTGTGATCACATGAACGCTAGTACTGCGATGTGACTGCTACATTCTCTTCATTAAATTTAATCTACCAGAAAGTGGTCTTTAGCCATTTGGAAAGACTGGTCTATGTATTCTGTCTAATATATTTAGACAGAATATATTTACTTTACAGCAGCTATGCTAATTAATTATGCAGGAAACATTATGTGCAGTCTTCAGTGTCACATGATCCTTCAGAAATCATTCAAACATGCTGATTTGGTGCTCAAGAATCATTTCTTATTATCAATGTTGAGAACAGTCATGCTGCTTAATATTTTTGTGTAAATCGCATAAATAAAGAAAATGCTCTTCGCAGCCAGACGGTGTAGTACCAGCGGGGGCTAACCAGGCAATGCTAACCAGCCAAACCTTGACCTCTAGGTTAATCCACACTGTCATCTATAATTCAATGATTTCCTCTGTCACTGTATTTGCTGTCACCAGTGCTTTCCTACAGAGCCAACGAGCAGGACACTGTGAACTGCAAAACACCTGAGGGGGAAACGATATGAGACTCTAGGAAATTTTTCTTCTCTTTAAAGGTCGAACATTTCCATCTCTTTCATTTCTTTATTGTTTTAACCATTCATACACTTCCTCCTGATTCCTCTTCTGTTACATATGTGACCTTGGCTTGTACCCATAATACACAGTACACACATGTACACCTAAACAACATTCACACTCATATATACTCATGCAAACAAACACAAGATACGCATTTAATACAGTAATACAGTACAAACCATCAGTGCAGCACCAACTATGACGGCACTGCCCAACACTGATGCCATAATCTCCAGCCGCGTGCAGAAAGGAGTCGCCCTCGCCCTTTGATGTGCGCTTGCACTAATCTGCCTTTAGCTCCCTTTCATGATCACCACAAGCCGACACTTGCTGTCTACCAAACAAGATTAATCCGACACAGTCATCCCCGCTGAAACATATTAGCAAATTAACAATTTCTTAAATCCCTCACAGTTTGAAGTCACACGCCGCAGCAGAATGACCACAAACAGTCATCACACGTCATTAGAATAAATGAAAATGAGTGTCTCGAGAAACTTGGACAGCTCTCACTCAGCTTGGGATTGTTGACTCATTTCTCAGTTGACACACTCAGACTTTACAAAAGTATAGCCAGTACATGACTGCTTGAAAAGTGCTACACTGACTCAAGCTCATTCTGTCATCATTTTGTGGGTAGGTAAGTAAATAAATACATTATTTATTTATTTATTTTTTAATCAAGGTTGAAATTAGTTTATTATGTGAATAGAAAATATGGATTGCCTTAATAATGTTTTTGCCATTATTAAAAAAAAAAAAAGACAGCACAATGAGTACAATAAAATAAATAAATAAATAAATATTTCTGGACATGTACTGTGGTAATTGAACAATGTTCTTTGTAGTACCATGGAGCACCATAAGCATACTATATATGAATATGATAATGGACACACTCATGCTTTATATTATAAAATTCTAAAAGAATAGCCATTAAATGTCTGCCTGAAAAGTGCTCTATATATATATATACACTGTAAAAAATGACCGTGATTTTAACAGTAAAAGACTGTAAAAATGCTGTGGTGAAAAACTGTTAATTGGTTTACAGAAAGTTTCCGTACTATATAGATAGATCTAACGGTACATTTAATGCAATTTTACGGTAAAATACCGTTAAATTCACAGTTTTTGGAAGTGAAAAATAACAATTCATTGTAAAATTTACAGTGAAAAACCGTAAATTGACATTCCCACAATTCCCTGCGTGACACTTCACATTTGATATATTTTCGTTGAAATAACTCTGTTTCTTCTTAGTTTTTCACATTTTTTTCTAATCAGTTATGTACATTAGGGTTTTATGTTACATCTAATGTTGTTAAATTAATGTTTATTGCATTTTTAAAATTTCATGCATGTTACCATGATGGTGTTTAGTGTGTGTGTGAATGACACTGTGTGCACCTTCTATATATTAGTATTGTCCTTCTCAGCTTGTGGAAAATCTGCTTGTGATGAACTTTGATTCATCATGTGACTCTTATCACCACTGTGTTTGGTGACTGTCAGTGTATTACAAAGGTACAAAACAGATATTAGTACTTCATTAGGTTGGTAAATTAACATTATATCAGTTAATGAAATATGTTATTTTACCATAAATTTAACAGATTTTTTTTTACGTTGCTACTGTATTTTTACGGTAAAGTTCTGGCAACCACAGCTGCCGGTTTTTTACTGTAAATTTTACTGGGATTTTTTTTACAGTGTATATATATATATATATATATATATATAGTACTGTGCAAAAGTCTTAGGCCACCATTAGATTTGTAGTTTTAGCACCATAGATTGTTGTTTTAGCAATTTAGCAATGATATAATGACCATATATAATTATTTCTTCATTTCTTTATCTCTTTATTAGAATGTAACCAGAAAATACAGTAAATTTGTATGCAGCATTAAAAAAACAGAACAAAATCAGAAAAAACAGCTTTTATAGGCTGAAGTGGCAAGTATTTAGTGACCTCCCCTTGAGCAATAGCAGGAACCAGGCTCTCTTAAACCTAAATGGAATGGAAAAGGACTTGAAGGCCAAGAAAATTTTTAAAATCTGATAAGAAGTTTCTCAGAGTTTCATTTTGAGAAAATGGAAAAAGTCCAGAAGGTCACACTAAATACTGATTTTTGCTTAAAGCTGCAGTCTGTAACTTTTTTTGGTTAAAAATTAGCCAAAATCAATTTTTGAGCAAGTACATAACCAGCCAGTGTTCAAAATTATCTCCTTATCTTAGCTCGATTCACAACGGTAAGCTTGTAATAATGTTTTATAATAAGAGCGACCTGGTGGATTTCCGCGGGAAATTTGAACATGCAGCAGTTCCTCTGTGCGTCATTATGTCACGTCCGTAAACAGAAAGGAAGGAGTCCCAGCTAGTCGGTTTTATCATGTGAGGATGCTGCCGGTAGCGGATCATTTATAGCCTTTTCTAACAGCAGCTGAAATTATTAAACTTATCATTTTGATGGCGGATTGTAATCCAGAAAGGTCCAAATGACAATCATCAGTGACAACTGGAGATTCTTTTTGTTTGTTTTTTTTCTATTATGTTTGCGATGTAGTATTAACATTTTAATTCGATGTGACTGTTGTTCAAATGTTTAGAAAAATCTATAAAAAGATTTGTCTACTACAACAACTGGAGATTCACCCGTAGACAAAAGCAAAAGACTGCAAAGGACTGCGGAGTGGCTACAGAAATTGAAATCTACAGGTAACACTAATACACACTAAATACATAGTCACGCAATGCTGATGTTGTTAACATTAACAATTTGAGAACAAAGAATAACAGAAATATTAATTTGCACGGTTTGGCGTGATCCGAGCTAAGTGATCGTTAGATTTAATCATCATTAGCAGCGCGATTTATTGTAAGCCTAATGCTTTTTTCCTCAGTTGGTCAGAACAAAAGTGGCAGAAATGTTATTTGTTCAGATGATATTTTCCAGTGAAAATTCTCATATTGGTCAAGACGTAGAATCTATGATTCTGAAGTACAGTATCCACACCGGTGTGGTGATTGACAGCAAATATTAGATTCATCCTCACTGAGAGTTGTGACGATGCACAACGCACGTACAGATAACTGTTCCGCATATGACTGCAATTGCGGGTTTCAAACAGAGATGGCGACAAAGAGGAAAAATGCCGGACTGCAGCTTTAAAGAAACAATTTTGTTCAGATTTATTTATTTTTTTTTTCATTTTGTGTACATATTCCCTGTATTTTCAGTTTGTTTCGTAATAAAGAGACTGAAAAATAAATATGGATGGTCATTAAAACATTGCTAAAATAACAAAGCTGGTGGTGACTTTTGCACAGTACTGTATATATAAGGATATATTCATCTGATTCATCTCAATGATTCTTGTAAATAAATAAATGGGCTGAAATATTTCTTTGGACTTTGAAATGATGAAATGTATATTTTATATATATTTCCATGATGTATTTTTGTAGTATGGAGCACCATAAACATACTCTCTCTCTCTCTCTCTATATATATATATATATATATGGTATTACCATTTGACACAATCGCTGTAGCAGAACACTGTCACAGAACTTTTTGTAATGGTTTGCTTTTCCTGAAGGAGCGAGGAGACATTAAGCGGGATGTTTCAGCAGAACACAGCTCTAAATTACCCATCAGCCTTGTACTTGCAGACTGAGGATACCAGAAGTGCTCCTACCAGACACAGTTAATCTTCTGTCACTAGATGAGACCCATGGGTGCAAACACCCCCCGTAAATCTGACGATTCTGCTGGAATTCTTCTTTAACCTTAAACGCCCTGCCCTCTTCAGCTTATAAATCTACTCACTTTCTCTTTTCCTCTCACACACACTTGAAAATTATTCCTGTGTGGAGCCAGCTGCTTTTCTTTATATTATTAATTTAAAACATGACCTCTCACTCTTCTTCTTCTCTCTCACACCCTTCCCCCTCCTCTCCTAAGATGGTTTTGACGGATTTTTTCTCCCTCTGGATCTCTGAACCTGTCACTTCATTTCTAGATGTGTCAGTTCATCATTCTTTCCATCCATTTCTCTCCCTCACGCTTCTGTTCTCTCCGACAACACAGCTGGTACGAATCCCATCTGCTAATAAACTATTACCCATCACTTCTAGTCTCTGAGCTCTGTCAGACAAACAAACAAACAACAATCATAGCAATCGATTACATTTAAAATCAGATTAAAAACATATGTCATCCAAAATAATCACATATATAAAATTAATTATGTATATCAATACTTGATGAGAAAAACGAAAATGCTTGTTTCAACTTTTGAGCACAACTAATCAGTTTCAAAACAGTGGACCAATCAGAAAAAGTTGGGGGTGGAGCAAGCATGGCAAACATATGTTTACAGCAGCAACTGTCTATCATTTGTCAAATACAAGAGGCTGTCTGGATACCTTTTTGTTTTTTGTCAATTCCAAAACAGTATGTTTTGCTGTTCAGCTAATTTTGTTCTCTCTCTTTTATTTTTTTTTCCCCCTTTTCAGAGCATGTCTCATTCACGCCTTTTTACAAGACATGCACCCCTATTAAAGTTCTGGCAGATACCAATAAGCCGAAAATAATAATTATTTTTATGACCAATAACCGTTAAAAGGCTAATAATCAATAATAATAAAAAAACTATCAAGATAATATCTAATAATGACATATAAATAAATATAAAATATAATAAAACAAAATGCACTAAAATGATATTCAATGAAATCAAAAATATCTAAATAATATAAAGTAAAATCTATAATGAAATCTAAATTTTTTTAAATACTAAAATTACATTAAATGATTTTAAATCAATTAAAAATATCTAAATAATATAAAATAATGAAATCTAAAATTTTTTTAAATCATTAATAATGCACTAAAACTAAGGACAATTTTAAATGTGTCAAGTGAATTTAGGCATCACGCATTAACATGTACAGTATGAAAAATAGATACTGATTTTGAGATCTGCTAAAGATTATTAAAGATTTAATTAAGAGTTAGATAATGGCAAAGGTCATTTAAATGTAAAAACACAGGAAATGAGCATGCAAGATTTAATATCCAACATCGGAAGATACCAATAAATACAAACTAATATTGGCTGATAACCAATGTTATCAAAATGCATCATATTTTTACTATTCCTGGATACTGTGACTCACCTTTTTAAACATTCATCCCCTTAGAAGTCAATATGTTGCTTCATTTATTTTCATACAGTCATGCTCTGACGGTAAGAAAATTACTCATAATAAAATTTACATTCAGCTACAGGGCCATCATTAATTGTGTAATTTTAAATCACAGTTTTTTTTACTGTATAATACGCTAAATTAAAAAAATGTTAAACCGATATCCCTAGTTACAAGAGTGCTGTAGCTGCACATCCTCTTTCACACACAGATGTTCACCTCCTGCCTTTTGTTCTCTCAAAAAGACAAAGACATCAGTTTTAGGCAAAATAAGCTACATTAGATACATTTCTTTTCTGAAACAAAGACTTAACCACTAACATGCCACATACCCAGCTGCCTGAAGGCAGGACAAACTGGTAAATTATTGAGTTCTGTCTCACTCAGGCATAAGACACTTCACTTCACTTCGTCCCCAGTGGCTCCTGGGTTTATTTTTATATCAACATTTACACAAAAGCAGCCAGAACAAATGCTTTCCAATCTCACGCAATACTAAAATTGTAATGAAGATGGATAAAAAGGTAATACGGTGTACTTCTGTGGGCCTTGGTCTCTAACTGTAATCACCGCTACATTCTAGAGAGTCAGCTGTCCGCTTGTCCTACACAGTCCAAAACAGCTGAAATCAGGAAGAAACAGCACTCTACTAAATGGCAATAGGAAGTAATAGTAAACATAATGCACTGACGAGTCCGAACCGGATTAGCTGAATGTGAATTTGAAAATGTCATGGGTAAAAAGGCCCGCAGTCAACATATTTCCCGTGCAGGGTGAGCGGACCGCACATCTGTTATCTCAAGACAGTGCAGTTCGCTTAGTTAAGTGTCAGCGCTAATGCCACAGACAAACGTGCAATGATGCAGAGAGTCAATGAAAGGATGGAGAAGTGAATAACCGAATGAGAGCTTACCGCCAGTGCAGCCACAGAGAGGTCCCATTC